>SNQJ01S0149095.1:20133-30542 GCA_010110895.2 Picea sitchensis
TCAAGGCATGGGTTGTATTCTCCACTTTACTTTAATAGAATGCAACAATACATTTCTTCCCTATAAAGGTGTCTTTACTTTTATTGTATAACTCCTTTATATTATACATAGAATTCATTAAAATATATATATCTTTGTTCTCACTCTCTTTGTTGGTTTGTGCTTCTTAAACAGGTTCACCATTCCGCAAATCCAAATATGTAGCGACAAGGACGACACTAGCGAGGATCAAGCATCATTTAAAAGGTATGTCACTTGTTCCTCTCTGAACTAGTTTATATGACAATGAATTCTAAGGTGAATTTTGTATTTTGTCTTCTTTTTTTCTAGCTTCTTGTGGAAGTTAGGGAGATTAGTTTGTGTCCACACTTACCATTTTGTCTGATAACAAAATTGGTGAACATACTAGGGATACAAATTATTTTGGTTTTTTTCTTATTATTTAATTTTATTCTTCCTTCTTTTGATCAATTTCATTCTATGAGTCTGTGGGTCATCCATCTTGACTCCCTGGTTCTGAAAGTTCATTGAGAAACTTTGTCATTTTTTCATTTTTTCCTTATATTCATAGATCGTCGCACTGTGTCTTATTTTTGTCCTGCAGTGATTCTTAATCATCGCACTCTGATTGTGTAGACCAGGGTGATGACATCACATTGTTCCTTAATTACATCATGTGACGATCCTACATCCTCACATTGTACCCTTATGCAGCCCGCAACGATTCCTGTAGAAATTGTTGGAGTGACAGTCAATTTTATCTTCTTTGCCCAGATTTGTCTTTACTGCTTGGGATGAAATTTTAGCTTTGGTTAATGATTGGTTTACATCTTTTAATCATGGATTTGACTGATTTTGAAGAATTGAGATTCTTCTTCATAAGATTTGTAAATTTTATTTTTTACTTCTTATTGAAAGGATATAATCTCAAGGCTTTGTTCCTCAGTGCTTGCTTGATAAGTTGTTCTTGATTTCTTTTGAGTTTTGGATTTTTTTTAAGTTTTGGATTGTTCTTGATTAGAAAAAAAAATTGGTTTGCATTCAACAAAAAAAATTCTTACCATTTCATCTTTTTCTTGCATTATGAGTTTGATTTGGGAAATAGTGTTGAGAGTGCATTAATCTCCTTGGACCATTCTATTATGATTTTAAAAGGAAAGGACTGAATTTTATTCTTCTTTTAATAGTCTTTGTAAGAAATATTTTTCATTCAAATATTTGTTGAAAAGAGCAAATCGGAAGATTTCGTAGTTTTGATTGTTTGGAATCCATATCATTCAAAGATTGAGAAATTGTGCTTTCTAACTTTTGTATTATGGAAAGAGAAACCTTCTCCTTACTGTAATTAGAGTTAATGGAATGAAAAGATTACATATCATCTCTTTTTTCATTTTATTGGGTCCAGGCAAGAACACCATCAGTTTCATTTCCGTTTCCCTTTTGAGTAAACAACAACCTTTAAAATTCAGCATAATTTTAAAAATCTATTAGAAAAAATTATTTTATAAAACTTTTATACACCAACATTAGCTAGGATAGCGCTTTGCAATAGGTTGTAAGGCACACTCTCCAAAGCATCAAAAAACACAATATTATCTTGTGATAGGGAGAGTTCAAATCCACTTGCTACATTTTGTCCTGGGAAGCCCTTCTAACACAAGGGTCAATCATGAGGTCACATTAGCACCGACAAAGTTACTCACCCTGCTTTGTTGGTATTAGTGTAGAGATTGCACATATTATTGGGGGGTCACTTGAGAAGAAAATATTGTGGGGGCCTTCTCGAGTTGATTTCGAGCTTAGATACCCTACCCTTTGTTATAACAAGATTTTCCTCACCATTGCTATCTTGCACAGAGGGCCTTTTTCCATTTCCCTATGCAGACTTATCAACCCCTTTTTGATAAATCCAAAGCCAAAAATATATATTTTTCCACATATACACTCCCTAACTTCTTTACAAGATGCGTATACACCTGTTTCTCGACTACAACTCACGTATATCTGGATTTGTGCCATGAAATACAAAATCAGGTCGGGTTTCCATGTCATGACAGAATATCTCTGATCTTTGGCCTTCCATATACTGGAAACGTTATGAATCAACCCTTCAGTTGCATTCTGGAGGCTATAAGAGCACAATTTCGAGCTATGGAAAAGGAGGAGAAAGCATTCAACTTTGAGAGAAAAGTTACTCCGGAGAAATTACTTCATATTGAGTCTGCATCCCTTTGTCCCTCAAGTCTGAACACAGTGTTCAGCCCCCAATCTCTTTCCTTATTATCGAGAGGACCTCATTACCTCTTTGATATGAGCTTGCCTTTGGTGGAGGATTGAAGTGGTGGAGACCGAGTTGGAAGGAACTTGGTTTCATGGTTTTGAACCGTGCCGACACGGAAGTCTCTAATGTTGATACTTTTGTTGATCAATTATTAATAGAAATACTCCTTTCCCATCCTATCGATATCTTGAAAATATATGATTATTATCCATGGGCATGTTTGTAATGTTTATTAATGGATTGTTCTATCTTATGTGCTAACTCATTTTATATATTGTCACTATATAATTACATCGCTTGTTTGTTGAGAACTTCTTGCAGGTGTAAATCGTTGGGTCAAAGTGCTCAATGGTGGAATGACATCAAACGATTGGATCGAGGTAGGCTTCTTCCTCATATTTCACATTAGTTTATATAGCACATGTTGGAATTGAGTTGATTTCTGCAATCATACCTGTCTGTTGTGGTTTACCCTTGGCCATAGAGAGTTTTTCCTTTGTAACAGAATTGGTGACTCCACTGGGGATAGATATTCCTTCTAAGGGTTGAAGTATTTTTTCTTCTTACATTGCTCTTTTTCCTTTGTGTTTCTTGTCGTATCATAGTTGGACAGAGTCTGTTCACTCTGGTTCTGATTTTTTTCATCCTTTTACTCTTGCCTAGCCTTGTTTTAAAATATATATGCCTTTTTTTCCTTGACAACTGCGTATACACACTTGTTGTCCCATTGCAAGAGCCATATATACACCCTTTTCTCTTGAACAGTCACGTATACCACTTCCCCTTGCTTGCTTGCTTTGTTTAGTGACTGTTGGGTAGGTTTTGAGGATCACTGAGCCTTCTTAGATCTCTGTGGTGCTTGTTAATATTATCTGGGATGATAGGAAACCTGTTTGGAGTTGAATTTTTGGGCAGTGTCTTTCTCTTTGTTTTTCATTTTTTATTTGTCCTTGGTAGTTGGGTTGTCTACTTAGCTGCTTGGTATTCTACTTGAGTGATTACATTTATACACAGTAGAAGTTATATATCAAGTCGCCTATCAGTCCATGTATTTTCTTTTTAATACATTGAAAATACAAAAAAAATAGGTATTTTGCATTAGTTGGTATTTTTGTCTTGGAACCTTTATCATTAGCTTAGCACATTTAGCGAAAGATTTCATTTTACTTCTGAGTTGCAGAGTTAAAATTGAATATTGCATTGTTTTTATTTAGCATATCATTCACTGAAAAGTTAAAGTTAGGCTTTGCATTATATCTATTTTTATTTTCATGTAGAGTCATAACACCATGAGTTTCATTTCCATACATTTTTTAGTAATCATAGCCAATAAAATTTATGCTTTAAACTAAAATTGATTAGTAACAATTTTATTGTTTAGTGTGCACAAACTAGCCTAGGATTTAGTGCCTTGGAATAGGATTTTATGAGTAAACTTCTCCAAGGCAATTAAATCAACATATGTGTCTGAGATAGGGAGTTGAGAAATCCATTGTATAATTGGTGATATCAGGAGGCTCTGCTCACACCAGAGTTAAGAACGAGGTCACATGAAGTTTGTTGAAGGGATAACCCCTAGATATTCACCTAGCATCAGAGATATTTTTGTGGATTTATTCGTATTTGGGGATCTTTCTAGTATCCATACCTCTGTGAGAGGCGATACTTTCAAGGTTTTGGGCTTTGCTACCCTACCCATACGGTAATCCAGACTTATGACTGTTCGCCTGTGCATCAGTTATACAGTGGTTTATTAGTTACTTGACTTAGTTTTCTCATAGGTTACTTGCAGGGGTTATTCTGCTTGTATCCTAGGTCAGATAGGTGTCGGACAACACACAACCTTTATGGAAGATTACCTCTCCGGGGGGATCTGACCGACTGGTTGTTAAGCCTATGAGGGCCCTTATAACTGATTTTGTTACCTCCAAACTTTAGTAGGGAGTCTCAGGTCCCTCCTGGATGAGGCATACCTTCATTAGCGAGGGAGGCCACTCAGTCACTTTAGCCCGTTTGCATGCATATTAGCCATTTGAATTTTTGGTATGCTCTTTGATTACTAGTTGGCCTTAGGATATATTTTTATTTGTTGAGAGTCACAAGTCATCGTGGAGTTGGACCAAATTCCTCACAGGTCTCGTCGGTTGTTACAGTTACCACCAGTTTTCGAGCTATTGTCTTCTAAAAGGCGTAGAGTTATTGAGAGTGGTACACACACATCCACTTTTCAGACTTTTGATCCCATAAGGATGAGTACTGAGTCTAGTCTTCAGAACACTGGGAGTTCATCAACTCCCAATCCCACTATAGTTAATTTCACTCCTTCGACACCTACAGTCACTACAGTTGCAGTGCCAAAGGCCTACACCGGTACTATGCTCGGCCCATAGTCAATGCTTCATCTCTTGCCTCTACCCCTTTTGGGGGTTTTGGCCACTTGTCGATTTACAATGCTCAGACCATCCCCATGTCTACTAGTCCATTTTCTTATGGTATGTCGAGTTTCACTTCACAGTTTTCGACTACCATCCCAGTTGTTGGCCATAACGCTAGCTTTGGACCTGGGGGCACTACACCTCCTTACACTCCCTTTCCATTTGGTAGCTCTCATGTTACCCAAGAAAATCGTAATGTATGAAGTGTCCCCTTCCTTAACCCTGGGTCTAATCCTTCTACAGCTGGATGGAACAACCAAGCTGGCAGACAAGTTTTGCCCTATATCCATATCCCTTCAGTGCTGAATTCGACCAATACTTTTGGCATAATGAATCCACTTCAATCCTCTAGATTCCCACCCAAAGGAGGTCAGTCTTATGTTTTTGGCACCCCCCAACCTGGATCTAATCCAGTTGGGGGAAATTTTAACAACCCTTAGTTTGGAGCTAATCCAACTGGGGGAAATTTTCATAACCCTTATCAGAACATTCCTGCTGGAATGATGCCCAATCCATATTTCATGAATCCACCTGGAGGAGGGTCTTTTAATTCCAGACAAGGTTTTGTTCCTTACCAGAATCCTGGATGGAATGAAGCTCCTAATACTTAGTCTTTTGCGGGAGGATGGGGTCGGGTGTCGCAACCCCATATTCCCTTTCTGGCTACGCTTAATCTGCTAGATTTGTCTAAACTAATGAATGACCCAGTGAGTCATGATCCCACATGGCCCCCTATCCCCACTAAGCTTCCATAAGACATTCCAAAGTTTGAGGGTAAGAATGGTGAGGACCCTAGTGATCACGTCACTACTTTTCACCTCTGGTGCTCATCGGATTCTTTGAATCATGATTCTATTAGATTACAATTTTTTCAGCGACCTCTTATCGAGATTGTGTCACAATGGTATATTGAGCTACCTAGGGGGACATATGGGTCTTTTCAACAGTTAGTGCTAGCCTTTCTTAACCATTTTCAACTACCCGTTTGTTACGATGTTGGCCTTGAACTTTTGTCAATTTTAAGCCAGGGTACCAGCACTCATATTTCAGACCATATCCAGGAATGGCATAGGTGAAGACGGTTAGTTAAGACTCCCATACCCCCAACATTTCTTTTAGAATGGTTTTTCAAGTATTTTCACGCTCCTATTTCAAAGGACGTTGCTACTTCCGGGGTCTTCAATGAGGAAGAGGCCATTTTTAGAGCCTAGCAATTCGATTTGATTTATGCTCAGTCTAGGATGTTATACCATATTCTTCTTGATGCATCGCGGTCAACTCATGATCCTAGACAGAGTCCTAGGCCCCATGTTGATGGTATTGTGGGGTCCACCAATGTAAATTATGTAGACTCAACAACGAAGTCTGCCGGAGGACCAGCTTCATTTGGATCCTCCAAATCCACCTAATCAGTGGATGTACATTCCATGCAGGCATCAAACATTCCAAATGGTGACCAACAACCAGATGGGAATAAACGAAAAGGTTGAAATAATCGTAGAGGTGGGAAGAATAAACCCAAGGACAAGAATAATAATGGAAAATAGAACGATAATGTTGCAGAGGGCAAGAAAGAAAAGTGTAAGGTTAAGTTTCCTTGTAAACTTTGTACTAATGATCACCTTACACACTTATGCCCCAAACTTGTGGAGGATGTGAGGCTTTTAAATCTTTCGCCCACTGTGCTAACAAATCCTTTTCCTCACAACCAACACTTAGCCTCGAGTTCTTCGAATGTCGGAAACGTGCCTGGTGGGAGTCAAAACCCACCACCGCAAGACGGCGGCCATGCTTGTATCAATATGGTCGATGCAAAAATCGATATAGCCTCTCGCTCTCAAGATTACAGCTCTTCAAAAGCTAGTACCAACCTAGAAGGTCCTCCTCCACCCCTGGAGATGAATTTATAGATCGAGAAACCATAGCCACAGCCTTGTATTCCGAAAGGAGTATTCAAGCGCTCTACCCATAACCCTAATGCTAGAGCCGCCCATAAATACTCTATTGTTGAGGATCTGGGCCAACCACCTTGCACAATGTATGCTTTGGAGGTACTCCAGACATGTCCATCATAGAGGAATTCCTTACTCTCTGCCTTAGGATCTCTAGAACATAATGGCTCTAAGATCATCAAGTTTGATGTCACAGATGTGAAGCCTCGCTTACCCTACCATGTGGCTTTCCAAATCCATGTGGATTATTCTAAATATACCATCAAACAAGCGGTTGTTGATGAAGGTGTTGCCACTTGCGTGATGTCCTTATTCTGTTGGAAAGCTATCAGTTCTCCAACCCTTTCAAATTGGTTGACCATGTTGACTGCATTCAATGATCATTCCTTCCACCCTCATGGTATTATCCCCGCCTTTCCGGTCCAGTTAGGTGGGAAGATGGTAGAGGTGGAAGTAGAGGTAGTTGATGCACCTCTAGATTATAACCTGTTACTAGGTCGCAATTGGACTTATGTTATGGTCGTCGTCGTATCGTCTATTTTCCGCACACTTTGTTTTCCTCATCAGGGGGAGATTGTGATGATCGACCAATTATCCTTTGCGTACTCTAGCTCGAATGCATCTATTGGACCATCGATCCCTGTGGTCGGCAATTATCATCCGACAACTGAGAATATTGGTGTCGAAATGTATTATTCCCTCATGGGTACTTTCAGCTTCTCGGCACCAACTCACCACATTTACACCATGTCCAGTATGCTCGCTTCAGTAGAGAGGTCAATCCCTTTCTGCACTTCTTATTTTAGTGACCCTTGGACCCTACCTTCTCTGACTTCATCGATTGAAGGTCAGTCGCATGCTGGCATGGCTATTCCACTATAGGCAACAGATATTTCATATCAAGCTATCCTTGACTCTTCTGTCGATCCTGATATTGTTCCCTCGCAGACGGTCGAGGAGGATCCAGTTCTTAGGCCCGTGTGGGCCACTTCGTTATCTTGTTCACATGATATCTTGGATGAGAATTTTCCTTCAGATGAATCCATCCTTGAAGCCATGAATGTTTCTAAGAGACCTTGGGACGATATGCATCATCGATCTTATTTTCTCCCAAGTCTTGAAATAATTGAGCAAGATGATTTTAGATATACCCTGAGTGAGATAGTCGATCATGCCGTAGTTCCACTTGATACACATGGAATTTATGATGAAGGGAATATAGAAAGTATTTTTCCTACCATCTAGATCGATATCTCTTGTACCCCTAGCAAGATTGAAAATGTAAATATAGGTGCAGATTCTTCACCATAAGAGATTTTGATCTACACCAACCTCTTCAAATAATTTCGAGACGTATTCACTTGGTCATATGAAGAGATGTCGGGGATTGATCCCTGTATTGTCGAACATGAGATTAGTGTTGGCAAATGTTTAACAGGTAGTGTATGCTTTTCATTGATGGCAAGTACAACAGTGAAGATGGCATGAGTATAGGGAGAATGTAACAGATGGGCATCAGAAGTAGTTTGGGAAGACACTGCAGGAAGAATGTAACAGATGGGCATCAGAAGTAGTTTGGGAAGACACTGTAGAGGATGGTTGGCATGAATTATAGGTAGTATTCACTTCTCATTGATGGCAGGATCAGAGTGTGCATCGATGGAAAAACAGGAACAACGTAATATTAGGAGGAATTAGCACAGAGTCGAATGCAAGGAGTAGGTGTGCACCAGGGATGAGGTTAACTCATGGCTAAAGATCAAGGGAGATAGTGTACTTAGGATCACAGGAGGATCAAAGGTCAAGGCCTTTGACACTTAGAAATTCTTCCAAGTAAGGAGGATGTGTCAACTTGGAGGAGAAGCGTCAGTGATCGTTGGATCCCATTCTGAATTCCCGATGACCGTCAGATCTCAATGTAGACAAGAGGAGCGTGCAGATATGGAGGATAGATCTTGGGCATTAGATCCAAGCGCAGGGTCTGAAAACCATTGGATCGAGGAGAACCTGCATGTTCTTTAATGTGCAAGGAGTAGAGGGCTCACAAAATCCTAAAAGAAGGAGGACTGTCCATCTACAGGCAGGACATGTCGGGATAGATCGTCAGGTCGCTGACTGGAGAGTCAAAGGAACGATGTTCCCTAACCTTTCGAAATCACGATATCTGAAATCACGATTTAATCTCAGTCATCAGATTAAGGTTGAATCTGGACTGTTGATTCCAGTCCATGTTGGATTTTCGGGGATCGAGAGTTGGAGATTTCAAGTAATATCATCCACAGAAATCCCGATTTCACGATATGCAAAATTGTGACTTAATCGCAGTCGTTGAACCAAGATCAGATCTGGACCATTGATCCAACTCCATATCAGAGTTTCACGAATCACGAAATGGAGAGGAAAAAGAAACAATGCAACAAGAATTGTGAAATCGCGATTTAATCGCAGCCATTGAATCAAGGTCTGATCGGGACCGTCGATCTCATTCCATTTCGGAGTTTCATGGATCGGGACTTTGAAGTGACAAAAACACTGAACGTCAAGAGTTTCAAAATCATGATGTGTGAAATCCTAACTGAATCTGAACCATCAGATCAAGATGTGATCTGGATCATTGATCCGACTCACGTCAGCATACCACGTCAGCTAGGAACACATGGCACAACCAGGTAATGACAAGTGTCACACTAATTCAACATTTCGGGCACATGTAAGTCACGAATCAGAGTGACACGTAGCAGTATTCAACACGTGTCAATCCATGTGTGACGTCGGCAGATTTACACCACTTCAGAGTTTCATAAATCGGGAGATGGACAGATGTCAGAGGACGAGGAGGGGCTAAAGGTAATGAGCCTTGCCACACGGTCAAGTGGAGAACGATACAAAAGGTGACACGACAGGAGTGGGGTCCTTCATCAATACCCACCATTTCGGACGCCCCCCTGTATTAAAGGCAGAAAGGCAAGGGGGGTCTGGAATCGCTTGAGCGCCATTGATCTGCGCACTCTAATCTTGGACGCTTGAGAGATGCGCACCCAATTCCAGACCCCCCCTCCACTTAAAGGTAGAATGGCAGGGGGGCTTCAGAATCCAATCCCGACCGTAGATCTAGGAGCACAGATTCTGGCCATCCAGATTTTCTCACTACATATCCAAAAGGTGCATTTTCACCCCAAACTTAGGAAGGCATAAGCTTGAATGCACCAAAGAAGATGAGGAGTCTCAACTACCAGAGAGGTTGAGAAATCTCAGCAGAACACCCAGTGATGTTGGACACATGGTGGAAAACAACTAGAGAAGTTGAAGAGTCATGATGATGATCAGACAAAGCACTCAAGTTACGGAGGAATTTGGCACGGAGTGTGGATGCAGAGGAATTGTGAATATTGCATGCACAAGGAGCACATGTACTATAAGAATGATGAACAAAGAAGAGATGGCGGTTGTGGTCATGGTGGAGGATTCAAGTGTGAGCAAGGAGGCAGAGCGCAGGAGTAGAGATGCATGGTAGAGGAAGGTTGCATCAAATGGATATGGTGCAGAGAGTATAAAAGGCACAAGAACAAAAAGTGCAAGTGGCGTGCAGAAGACACTGATGCAGACAGGGCAGAGCAGTGTAACAGAACAACAACAGGGCTGGTAAGCCATTGAATTATTTTATATCGCTGTAGAGTTTTAGTAACAAAGAATTTATTAATCAGGGTGGTTGGGAGGTGCTAGGGAGGACTGGTGTCCTCA
>SNQJ01S0149095.1:30552-42292 GCA_010110895.2 Picea sitchensis
CCTCACAATGAGTTGGTGCTCATATGTATGATAATGTAAAGAATGTAGATAATACTTATCATATAAAGAAAAGGAGGTTTTTACCCTGTATGGGTTTCCTCGGGAACTATCTGTCTCTTTCTTTCTCATATATGTGACTGATGTTGAATGTGCCTTTGTTTATTTCACTACATTATTGTGATCATCATTGAGTGCCTTGTAAATATGTTAAAAGAAGCATAATTGTTTAAGCACGGTAACAACTGATTCACCCACCGACCCACCCTCTCAGTTGTCCAACAATTAGGACTTACCGTGATGCTAAACCCATTCGACAACATCTTAGAGCTGTTAATCCTGGGAAGGCCCCCGCTATGAAGGCGAAGGTAGAGAAGATACTTAATGTCAGCTTTATCTACCCGGTTCCCTTGATTGAATGGGTATCCAAACCCGTTCTCGTGAATAAAAATAAAGGAACGACTTGCGTGTGTATGGACTTTCGTGACCTGAACAAGGCTTGTCCTAAAGATAACTTCCCCACACCTTTCACTGATTATATTCTCGATGAGTGTGTAGGAAGAGAAATATTTTCTTTTATGGACGGATTTTCAGGCTATAACCAAATCCAAATCAAACCCAAAGACCAACATAAGATAGCATTCATATGTCCTTGGGGCATGTTTGCATACTAGAAAATGCCTTTTGGCCTGACAAACACTGGAGAAACCTTCCAACGAGCCATGACTTTCACTTTTCATGATCTCAAACACATAGTCGAAGCTTACCTCGACGATCTTGCTGCTCACTCTCATAGGAGAGTGGATCATGCTACGCACCTTCAACTAGATTTTGAAAGATGTTGCTACTATAGAATTCGACTCAATCCTCATAAATGCATATTTTGCGTTAGATATGGCCGTCTCTTAGGATTATTAGTCTCCAAGATAGGGATCATGGTAGATCCACTTAAGGTTGAGGCAATTCTTCAGTTGCCTCCCCCGCGCACAATTAGACAGCTTCAAGGTTCACAGGGGAAAGCTAACTTTTTGCATCGATTTATTGTGAATTATGCCAATATCACTAAGGGTTTCATGCACCTATTGAAGAAAGACACCCCATTTATCTGGGATGAGAAAGCCTAGAAATATTTTGATGCTTTAAAGAAAGCCTTGGTATCGGCCCCTCTACTGAACTCTCCTGATTACAGTAGAGATTACTTGTTGTATATTGTCGCGTCTGAAGAGACCATTGGTATGGTTCTAGTTCAAGAGGATGATGAGATGCGCAAGCACGTCATCTACTATCTCAGTCAAAATTTAGTCAGTCCTGAATGTAATTGCTCGCACGTTGAAAAGCTAGCTTCGGTTGTCGTCCATGCAGTCCAACGTCTACGACACTATATATTGCTTTGCAAAAGTAATGTGGTTGTCAATGTTAATCCATTTCAATATATCCTCACTAGATGTATCATAGACAGAAATTATAATAAATGGATTGTCATCTTAAAAGAATTTGATCTCGACTTTGCTTTGGCCAAGTCCAAGAAATCACTAGTTTTTGTAGAGTTAATATCCAATTTCCCATGATTAGATGAAGATGTTATTCATGTCGATTCATTCACAGATGAACAGATTTTCCTCGTCTCATCGTCTGACCCCTGGTATGGAGATATTATTTTATATCTTCAAACCTTGAAGTTCGCCTAGCATCTCTCGTGAGATGATCGACGACGTGTTAGATAGAAATTCAAAAAGTATACAATCGTTGGTGACACTTTGTATCATTAAGGAATAGATAGTATCTTACATCATTTCTTAACTCATGAGGAAGCCGATTTAGTCCTTAATGATTACCACAAAAGGGCTTGTGGCAGTCATCTATTTGGGCTTGCGACAGCCCAAAAAATCTTGCGAGCGGGTTACTTATGGCCCACCATATTTAAAGATTGTATTGAAGTAGTTAAGAAGTGTCACCCCTACCAGGTGTTCACTCAAAAAATGTGCTCGCACATAACCCCTATTCACCCAGTCATTACCGTCGGTCCCTTCACCAAGTGGGGAGTAGATTTCGTTGATTGCAACCCAACTTTAGTTGGGGGGCATCAACACATTATCGTGGTTTTCAACTACTTCACTAAGTGGGTCGAAGCCATGCCTACCATGAAATCTGATGGGAAAACTGCATATTTTTTTGTTTTCAACCAAATTATCGCCCGGTTTGGTATCCCGAGTGAGATTGTCACTGATCATGGTAGTCATTTTCAAAATGAAATGATGATAGAACTAGCATCTAAGCTGGGGTTTAAACATGATCACTCATCTCCTTATTGCCCCTAGGAAAATGGGCAAGTAGAGGCCATCAATAAGTCTCTCAAGACCATCTTGCAAAAAACTGTCAGTCGGACCAATTCCAACAGGCACTTCATGTTATATCCCGCACTTTGGGCATACCAAACCTTGGTTAAGACTGCCACTAGTTTTTCTCCTTTTCAGTTAGTACACAGTGTGGAGTCAATACTTCCCATTGAATGTGAAATCCCTTCTCTCAAATTGGCAGTTGAGATCCTACCTGACACTTTAGATTTAGAGCAACGCCTTGTACACCTAGAGAGTCTTGACAAGCAGCATCGGGACGCCTTTATGGCTATCGAGGAAAACAAGAAACATGTCAAGGTTCAATACGATAATTCTGTCTATCCCTGGTTGTATGTTGAGGGTGAATTGGTCCTCTTGTATGACAAAGCCAAAGAACCGTTAGGGGCAGGCAAGTTTAAACCCATGTGGCACGGTCCTTATATCATGCGACATGTTCTATAAAAAGGAGCCTACAAGTTGGAAGATTATGAAGGGAATAAAATGGTTGAGACCAAAAATGGGCTCTACTTAAAAAGGTATTACGCTTGAGCCCTGGGCTTGGGCAAAAACCTTTGTATACTAATGTAAATTTAGTGCATATACACCTTTTCCCCTTTTTGTCTTTGGCTTGCTTATCGAGTTTTCCCTTTTGTTGGTAGATGTCAACAGAATCTTTGGTCTATGTAGGATTCACAGATGGAGCCAATCGTCATACATGGAACTTAGCTTCCATCGCTTGGGTGATTTAGTCACCCAAGGGTCTGTTGGTGTCTTCAAGTGGCATATGCCTAGGTCCATCCACGAATAATGTGAATGAATATAGCGTCATCATAGAATTATTGCGCGATGTTATCTCACATGGTATTCTCTCTATAGAGGTGCACCTAGATTCTTAGTTAGTCTTATTTCAGTTGAACGGTCATTATCGTGTGCGTGATTTGACGTTAGTCCATCGATTCCTACAGGTACGTCTTTTAGAACGACAATTTGATTTTATTACATACTTTCACATTCCTAGAAGTTCTAATCATGTATCCAATGCCTACGCTAATTATGTTTTGAATTGGCATTTTCCACATTAATAAAGAAAAGAAAACCATTAAATCAATGTACACATTGTAATATATAAGTACAGCTGAAGATCCCTCTTTATATATTTCCAAAAAATATGGTGTTTTATATTACAAAATTTGGGCTAAAACCCTTAAAAATACATATAGAGTCGATATACATGTCCCATGACATCTATTCCTATGGAATCGGATGAGTCTTGTGATATAAAACCATGATGTTGGCGAGACGCCGGAAGAGTTGTACCCATGTTCTAGGTACACCGACAACCTGCCTTTGCATGGCTTCAGGTAGATCCTCCACCTGAACCATAGGAATCCTCTGTGTCAAACGCGACAGGTTGCCTTGCACGTTCTAAAAGACTCTCTTCGCCTCTCCTCCCACTTCCTCATCTCCCCGGTGCCTCCTTCTATGTCGTAGGAATCCCTCTGGCCTTTGTGGACCCACGTCTACAACCACACAAGTATCGAGCTAATATTTAAAAAAACTATCCAAAAAATATTTTTGTTCTTTTAAATACAAAATAAAAAAAATGAAATATATAAAAAATATTGTTTACCTATGGCACTGTAGACAGCTCCTAGTGGAAGTGGCATATCAGTATCACCTCTGAAATCAATTCTCGCATAGGGATATTCATCCAGAGCTATGATTTGTCTCCTCCACCAGAATAAAAAATCATCGTTGTAGGGTGTCGCCACCCTACCTTCCCCTTGTCGTCTCATGACCTCGATCCATCATGCCATATATGGATCACGTGGCCCTCTAGGAATGATCTCCACTCTAGGTCCTAGGCTTGGGATCCACTCAAAAAAGAAGCTACAAAGGATAGAGGCAAACCCAAAGTTTCGCTTTGCCCCCTGCTTGCACTCTATCAGCTGACCTTTCATATTGGTCAGCAATGAGGTACACCAATCGTACATGGTAGGTCTCACACACTCCAGTGCGTAAAAAATAAGCGGTCTCGATGCTTGATGCAGTGAGGCCAACCCTATGATCCTGGCAAGCATGAGCACAATAATATTTAGGCTGAGGTTACCTATAGCCTGGATAGGGATTTGACTGCCCACCATGGCAGTCCCTACAACACAGTGGGCCTCGATGTATTCTTCGACCTTCATCCCACTCCCGGCCCTGCGTGACTTGAGATCCATGACCTCTCCTTAGCATGAAAGTCCTGTCAAGAAGTAGATGTCCTCTACTTCGATCCTTAATGGTTTTCCATCAAGGATAAAGTTCTCGCTATATGGATCCTAATAGCCCACCAGCATTTCCAATAACCTCACGTTGGCCCTCATTCCTTTGAGATCCCAAAACTTGTATAGACCACATATTTTTAAGGCTGCTTGAGCCACCAAATCCTAATCCACTGATGCATCTACCTCCTCATGCTCTCTCTCCCTCCACTCCAACACCATCCTGCAAAAACCAAATCAATTTTTGAGTTAGAAGCTTATTTTTTGACATTTTGCACATGTATACGCAGGTTATCCAAGAACAGTCATGGGTAGGGCCTAATATACGCTCCCTGTAGTTCACACAGGGCTATATATATGGTCGTATATGCGACATATTAGTAGAAACCCGCGTATACCAAAAAACTCAATTTGCGCCCTTAAAAACTAAAAAAATGGAGCCTAATTCAAAATTGTAAACCATTGAATTTGAAGAGGATGGGATAAAGAGTTACCTGGTCTAGACGGTTTGTGATTCTGTTGCCTATTGCTCCCGCGATTGTCATTTGAATTATGGAGGTATGTTAGTCCAAATTGCACTATTTTGGGTGAAAATGAAAATGACATAGTAAATTTTTCTTTTATTACTATTTATAAAACATTTTTACCCATTTGATATAGTTTTATGCTATTATTTTGTCTAATGGACTAATTCAAAAATGGTTTAAGCTGGTTTTTGCAGTTTCGACTCAATTTTCTTACAGATTTCAACGTCATGGTTGGTCGTTCATCTCCTTAGGTAGTTATATTTATAACCTATCATATAGGATAGGTATTCACTACATCATGCACTTTTGCATTATCTTTCAATTACCACTTTTTACGCCTTAGGTACGAACCCATTTATTTTGATGCATTAACCTCCATCTGTTATCATAACATCATTAATAAATGGTAGAGACTTACCAAACATGGGTACCCTAGTTATAACCTCTTTGTCATTTGGTGCCCATGCCGAGATTTTTCCTTAGGACCGGGAGTCCATTAGAATTCAATACATGACTTTACAATGAGCCTCATTTATCATTCATGCACACATGGCCTTATTACCCTTGGACTCCCAAAAAATGAGTCTTAGTTAAGCTCTTTTCCGACTCGTTATTAAAAATTGAAAAGATCGCCGAGTGATTTGTCCCTTTCACACTCATTAAAATTAGATTTGAAATATCATGAGTCTTAGTTAAACTCTTTTCTGACTCTCTATCAAAAATGGAAAAGATTGACGAGTGAACTTGTCTTTTTCACACTCGTAAATTGGATTTGAAAAGATGTTTATTTGGCACAATTTTACCCCTTTTTCACACCATGTAGACTAAAAGATATAAAAAAGTACATTTTTTGGCATTAAATTGTGATTGCATCTCATGCCCTTGCTTGCAGTATTGAGCCTTTAGTATGTTCTCTCTTTGCATTATAAACCATGGCCCAAGCAGTTTGCATCCTCAACCAAGCAGAGCCTTATTTATATCCTTCACAATTTGACACCCTATACCCTTGAGGGAACATCACCCTGAATGTCCATCTCCCGCATGAATTTCCTTGCATTGAGCATAGCTACATTCCACTGCTAGAACTAGTTTTTATTACTTGGGACACTCATTCCCTCCTTTGTATCATAGCATTCACGTGTTATGAAAAAACAAAAAAATATGGGCGGGAAGGGAGTACTATATTGTAATTGGAAGCAGTCATGTTGCCTTTGAATAGAGCACAAAGTTATTGAGTCCTTGCATCATCATAATTTTGGGTTTAGCATGGCCTTAGGAAGCTGATCTCGTTACAGAATTTTCTCTACCGACTGGTTAATCTTCCAATCACTATAGAGAACATTATGGATGCCTCCTGCATCTACTTGTCACATCATTAATTCTATGTTGTTGAAGTCCATCATATGTCTCATGCTCTTGTTCAAAGTAAGTCTATCAACCTGTGTCGGCCACTCCTCAGAAATATTGACTTTCCATGTCAGCCATACCCTCAGTCTGTCTCAGAATCACATGATACTTTGGTCTTATGATGCACCCTGGCCCTACTTTCATCATTGGTAGGTCACCTTGAACCCAACAATCGACATTTCATCATGGGTCGTCGACTGGGTGGTTTCCCTTGTGTTCGATGGCAAGACATCTGTTCACACTTTGGGATTCATGCAGTGTCTTGGTTTCCATTAGCCTTATTGGTGGTTTCCTCTCCTTTGTCAGCAGTTTTCATCATTGGCTGTTATTTAGAGGGTCTTTTTCATGTACCGCTTGCATTTGGCACACATGAAAGATGCACAGGGCCATTGGTTCGTGAACATGTTCTTCATCCGATCTCCACCAAATCATGAAAATCCTTCTTTTCTCCTCGTGCTGACTGATGAGAGTGCCTTAATGCTCTCCTTTCAGTAGGTCTCTTTCCATCAACTTCAGATCATGTATTCTCAATATGAGACCTAGAGTTTTATGAGTACCTTGAGTCTTGCAGTCATTAGTGGCAGGCTCTCTCACCATTGACAGATGGGAAAACATCAATGTCTCCTGTTCAATGGGTCTTTCAAGTGTTCGACACCAGCTCCTTTATTCACATTTGAAGAGATGTACTTGGTGCCTTGATACCTACTTTCATCATTGGTAGGATATCTCGCGTTTGTTAACGTTATACCTCAATGACCGGTAATCAAATGATGTCTCATCGTGTTTGACCTTAATTCATTTATTCACATGATGTAGACTTGCACCATTGGTGGATTGTATTGAAGACTTGAAGACATCACTTTGTTGACGCAGCTTTCCTGAGTTGTTGCTTCCATTTCATTGGACCAATACCTATTTGAATTCAGTGATCATGGGAGATTAGATTGTACTCCATGGTATACAAATATCTTTAGATTGATTTTGAGACTGGTTTCACTGGGCCTTGTTCATGACTATGACATTTATTGGCATGTAATTGCATTTATACTTGCCTACTCATGGCCATGAACACTTGTTGGTATATTTTTCACAAGGATCTGCATTATATTCTTGGCAGCCATGTATGCAAAGCTAGTACATAATGTAATGAGCAAATGAGTTCGTCCAGTTGGTTCTCTACCACTCCACTTCTGGGTTATTTATAATGTATTTATACCATCACAGATACTCCTCTTATCTCACACATTAGGGGGCATCTGTTATAGCAAGATTTGCCTCGCCATTTCTATCTTACACAGAGAGCCTTTTTCCATTTCCCTATGTAGACTTATCAACCCCTTTTTGATAAATCCAAAGCCAAAAATATATATTTTTCCACATATACGCTCTCTAACTTCTTTGCAAGATGCGTATAAACCTGTTGCTCCACTACAACTCGCATATATCAAGATTTGTGCCAGAAAATACAAAATGAGGTCGGGTTTCCATGTCACAATAGAATATCTCTGATATTTTTCCTTCCATATACTGGAAATGTTCTGACTCGGCCCTTCAGTTTCATTTTGGAGGCTATAAGAGCACAATTTCGAGCTATGGAAAAAGAGGAGAAAGAATCCAACTTTGAGAGAAAAGTTGCTCTAGAGAAATTACTTCATCTTGAGTCTGCATCCCATTGTCCCTCAAGTATGAACACAGTGTCCAGACCCCAGGCTCTTTCCTTATTGTCGAGAGGACCTCATTACCTCTTTTCTATGAGATTGCCTTTGGTGGAGGATTGAAGTGGTGGAGACCCAGTTGGAAGGAACTTGATTTCTTGGTTTCTAACCGTGCCGCCACAGAAGTCTGTAATGTTGATACTTCTGTTGATCAATTATTAATAGAAATACTCCTTTCCCATCCTATTGATATCTTGAAAATGTATGATTATTATCCATGGGCATGTTTGTAATGTTTATTAATGAATTGTGCTATCTGATGTGCTAACTCATTTTATATATTTTCACTATATACTTGCATCGCTTGTTTGTTGAGAACTTCTTCCAGGTGTAAATCTTTGGGTCAAAGTGCTCAATGGTGGAATGACATCAAACAATTGGATCGAGGTAGGCTTCTTCCTCATATTTCACATTAGTTTATATAGCACATGTTGGAATTGAGTTGATTTCTGCAGTCATACTTGTCTGTTGTGGTTTACCCTTGGCCATAGAGAGTTTTTCCCTTGTAACACCTTTGCATGTGGATCAAACTGCCAACTACTTCCCCAGGTGTTACACATGATTTTGGTCATCTTGGTGATGTATTAACAATGGTGTACTCAGGTTCCCAACAAGAACATTCTCCTGAGAAAAGTGGCATTTATCTCCTTCCAGAAAATATATTTTCAAAGTGAGTTCGCAGGCTGCATATGGTCTAGGGTGCGAGAATGACCCATTCTCGCAATCCACCTTCATCTAGGGTGCGAACTTCTTTCAGGTTTCTCTGTACATAGGGTGCGAACTTGTTTTTAATCTTGGAAAAGAGGAGAATTCTCGAGGGTTCTAGAAGGGAATCTTCTAGAAAATGAGTTGGCATTCGTATGGTTGTCATTTTACTAGCTTCTATGATTTGGTGGGATCATTCTCATCCATGTAACCATCTCATCCTCTCCTATATATTGAAGGTATTCTCATGGAAAATGTTAAGCAAGATTAATCGAAGAATTGGTGAAGTAATTGTGTGAAGAACCCTGCTTGAACAAAAGCTTGGAGACTCTAGTAGGTCTATCAAGAGGAATTGGATCTTCTTCATGCAAGGACAGAGCAAGTGTGTGTGTTGGAACCAAGAGTCACCAAAAGGAAGCTTGTGACATCAAGGTGATCAGGTTGTATCTTCTACTTTCTATTAATATGATACAGCAGCATGTCCCTTTCCCATAAAGTCATTCTTACTTTATTATGTAATTCCTTGATCATATGCATAAATTGAAAATTGAATACATTTTTCTATCTTCACTTTGGTTGGTTTGTGTTGTCTTGGTCTTGACCTCATGAGAGCACCGGAGTGAAGCGAGAGAAACAGAGACTTAAGGAAGCGATACAAAGGTATGTCACGTGTTCCTCCTTACTAGCTAATTCAATGGTCGTAACTTAGGAAAAGAGTCATGTCATGTCCTGTTTTGTTCTAGATCCAGATGGATCTAGGGAGATATGTTAGTGTTTGCACCTACTGATTAGTCCGATAACACCAGGCATCATTGTTGTAATTGGTAAACTTAGTGCCCTATCTCTTTATATTCTTTACATGAGGTGGTTGTGGAGGGGAAAGTCTTCACAGTACCTGGAATCGACATTGGCCAAACTCACTCGGGTTCCTTAGAGTGTATACCCATGATTATGTGTGGGAGCTTGCACTAGGCTGTAAGTCCATTAAGCAGGTCATCAATGTAAATTTTCCACCCACTTTATCCCAACCCCTTCTTTTCTTAATTTCATGATGTTGGATTTCATAACCAACTAGTGACTTCAAAATAAGACGGTTTTGTTTGTGTGGCCAACATCAACCCTTGTAGTTCACATAGGATGCAAGGGTTACCTCCAAAAGACCCAGAAGAATACACTCCTTTGATTCCTAATTCACCAGAGGGTTCTCCTGAAGGAGTATTCAATGAATATGTAGCCTCTGAGATTGGAATTTCTACTCCATTGGAGGAATCAATACTTCATCTAAATTCGTTATTGAGTATTGTACAAGATCCACTTTTGCTTCGGATAAATTCATCAAGAGATGTTATTTCTGAATATTATACTAGAATACCTACTAGAACTCACACAGAGTCTGGTGTAGATGACCCACCCTTCCAAAGTGAATCATTTAGAACTCTGGTTCATACTGCTAGAATTTTAAATCTTATCTCTTCTATCCCTGTCCATTCTCTTTGGAGGACCTCTTCGAAACACAATATTTTTGAAAAACTAGGAATGAGTCACCTATGCTAGAGGACCTCTAATCAACCTATGGCATCACATATGCCTATGACTTCCACTACTTATACAGTAAATTTAGATCATTTTACTGGAACAACCAATAATGTTATCACAGTCTCAGACCAATTTTTGGTTGGTTCTCATACAATTCTTCCCCTCTAGTTAGCTATCTCTACCATGGTCCCACAAGTTACACTTTTTTCTATCAGAAGTGAGGTAATCACTCAAGCTCCTATTGAAACACCACTTCCTCTTAGATCAATCCAGTCACCTCCACCTGGGTATAATTCTCTTAATACTTCTATTTCTAATCCTACCCAGAGTCCATCCAAAGGGCTTAATATTTTTGTTCCTCTTGGATATAATGTTGCTAGTAGTTTTGTTCCTACACTTACCCAGTTTCTCTCTGGGGGGCCTAGGATTCCTTCTCCACCTCCACCTGGAGGATATAATAATCCTGGCCCTAGTAGCTCCAATCAAGTTGGAGGAACAATTCATTATGTCACTTCTGGTTTTCATATTCTTGTTGGAGGCCAACCTCAAGTTGGGGGTAAACCTCAAGTTGGGGGCAAACCTCGGGTTTGGGGTCATAACCCAATGTACGATTAGTATACCCATGGATTATAGTCTCAACATTGGAATTTTCCTTTCCAAGGCAATCAACAACTGCCTAGGGGGGAAACTCCTCAAGTTAATTCTTTTGTACCCCCTAATCTAGGGAAACCATATCTAGGTTCTATGAATCCTACCTGGGGTCAAGGTTTTCAGTATAATTCTCCTTTCTAAGGAAGCTTACCCAATCAACCAACTCATGTTGGCTATTTGAATCAAAACCCTACACCACAAAATTTTATAGGACCTTCTAATTATCTACAAACTACTTATGGTCCTACTGGTATACCTACGGGACTACCTCTTCAAAATTACCAATTTCCTCAAGTGAACAGACAACTGTCGTTTCTTTCTACTTTGGATTTACCGGATTTATCTAGGATTTTGAATGATCCTATTTTGCATTCTCCTTTTTGCCAGGTCATACCTTCCAAGTTACCATCAAACATTCCTAAGTTTGACTGTCGATCAGGAGAAGACCCAAATAATCATGTCATGACTTTCCATCTTTTGTGTTCATCCAACTCCTTGGATGAGTTCATTATATTACATATTTTCCAATGAACTCTTACTGGTTCGGAAGACAAATGGTATATCGAATTTCCATGAGGATTCTTCAATGATTTCAACAC
>SNQJ01S0149100.1:3252-23463 GCA_010110895.2 Picea sitchensis
ACGTAATAAAAATTTTGTTTTTATTACAGAGTCCCCGAAGTCCTACGTGGGTCTAGTGCAGGCTAGTTCTTCCCTGTTCACCTCCCTGTGATCATGGGTTAGGAACATGGGAAAAACAAACCAGGCGCCTTTTCGAGTTTCATGACTCAGTGGTACAATTGAGTCCAATCTTGAAGGTAGAATGGCTAGGGGGCTTCAGAATTAAACCCTGGCCATAGATCTGAGCGCGCAGATTTTGGCCGTCCAGATCTACCCACCACTTAACGATAGAGCACTAGCTCCCTTTCTTTAACCCCTAGTTCGATAGGACCACATACGCGCCTAAATGCAGGCTCCTTTCACAACTCGCGACCTCGCGATTCGTGACTCGAAGACCCTCGAATTTTCTTCACAAATCACCGTTACCCGAGATCACGCAATGGGTATAGCTTCCTTCTGTCAGCATCCTCTGCGCATGACCACCAACTAGGCTAAACTCTAGCTCCTCTCACTATTCGTCGCTTCATGAGTTCAATGGTTGAACTCTCGTTCCTCCCTTATGCGATCCCCCGAGACTTGAAAGTCAGCGAAGGTTGACCTTCCCTTCGCATTGCTCGCAACTCGTGACTTCGTAAGTCTAAGGGTTGAGCTCTCATGCCCTTTTCCCGTGAATCCCCAAGACACGAGAAGTCAACGGGGCATTGAATCCCTTCTCTAGGCGATACACATCCACCCGTTTCCATTACGCGGGCCCCACCTTGAATTTTTTCCATATGTTCTCTCGGCTTGACTCTCGTCACTTCGCTACTCGCGACTTGGAGCACCCAACCTTTGGGCTCTTACCTTCGGAACCTTCGAGTTCGCGAGATCTCTGGATCTCTACCACCTATCTTCCTAAGATGGACAACACCGCTAGCTTCTCACGATTTCGGGGTTTCCAATGTCAACATGTACTCGTCCTCAGGATTTGTGATCCGTCGAATCCCGATATGTCGATATAAGGACAGCTGGCCCTACAATGGGTGATTTTCACTTTATCGAGATTCCGAACTTCGCAACTATGAAGTGTATGGACTTTTTGTCCACGGGATTCCTTATTTCCCGATGGATGACTTTCCTTTCGGGACTTCTCCCGAATGCTCCGATTGCCGACACGCGTCCTCCTAAGATGGACGGTTATGATCGCTTCTCGCAATTTTCACTATAAAAATTCCCGATCTCATGTCATCGTGACTCCCGATTTCACAAATGTCGATATCCCGATGGCCCCACCTCTCGTCGAGACTTTCAACCTCATGTTCACGAGGGCTTAACCCTCGTGCATCTCTTAACATATCCAGCGACTGTCGGGTTTTTCTAGCTAAGATCTAACGGCTCAGATCTGTCCCACGTCATGCACTCTCCCACTACTTCATGGATGTGGAAAAATCAATGGTCCAAATGTTCTCCTGGACCTTGGGGGGGGGTCTACGATCCCGATTTCCTTTTTATTCACGAATATAGAGGGAAAAGGGGCAAGGTATGTAACACCCTTGTTTATTTCGTCGATCTAACGGTCGTGAATGACCATGGGTCTTCTGATGGAATCTCATCTGTCGATCGATACTTATCCCTACACTGCTATATCGAGATTTTAAGAGGGTCATTCCTCCTCGTACAGGGTTGTTAAGACTTGCACATTCAAGTCCTTTTTCCAGGTTCTTGGTAAACCTTTCCAAGAGGGGGGGGATCTCTGTGAAGAGATCTATTCCAAGGCAATCCCGGAGACCCATAAGAGGAAACAAATTCCCGAGAACGAACCGAAAGTCTGACTTGGTTCGACTTATGCATAATTAGATTCATTTATCAACATAATCCATGTGTGGCTTTTTCTGTTATAAGCATATATCTACCATTTCTTATCAAAACACTGCGTAGACATTCTTATACTGTAATCATTCACAATTTCATAGTTTATGAGCATATATGTTAGCATATGAATTTCAAGATGCAATATGTAAAACACTTATCAGAAATAACACCAGAAGTGAGTGCAACTGCTGAGAGGGGTGCTCGTTTCCACCCAACCATAGGCTTAGTGACTCCCAACAGATTTACCACTAGCCACCCCCGAGCTGAGACTACGATGTTGTGAGACTGCGTCTCCATTTTCCAGTGACTAGGAGAGAAGGTTGCAATCCTTCCTCTCTGTTATCACCCACTCTGCATAATGCCAGAGTTCTCCCCTTGCATCTACCCTACCGCAATCGCTTCTACCCCACGCCTTATCCTCTTGCGAGGTTGCATGTGGCGTGATTACCCTCGTGCTGGTCAGTCATGATGGCTCTACGGATAGACAGTTCACCTCCCCATCCCTCATTAAGCCATCTACCTACCATCCTGTGAGTCATTTAATTCAGGGCCAGTGAGCCGCTTTTGGTTCTTCGGGCCAGTGGAGTCCAAATACGGTATTAGTTTCTCGGTGGAATTTAACACCACCTTTCCAAGTGCCTTCCACCGCCATCGTGGTCTCTTTTCTGCACATCCCCTCTCAGCAGTCCTGCAATAAAATTTATAATGTTATTCACATTCATTGACCTTTTCCTCAAGGTCCCTTTACATCACATATTCACATTTATGAGTTTGCCACAGTTCTTGGCCAGTCCTGTTATTTTTACAAACTGGGGGAAACAGGGTGTTACATTTTGATATAATGGTTATGTGACAATCTGGGGGATCTTAGATCAATGGTTAGTATTAACTTCAGCCTTCGGCGATTTGGGTATTTTTTGGTTTCCCCCGAAGGAGAAACTCTTGGAGTGACGTAACTTGTTGACGTCACTGCTGACTTGGCATTGGTCGAGTGGCTGCCATGTGTCACTTAGATTTGAGACTTTCATGAATCTAAAATTCCAACTGGATCTTGACACTTGTCACCATTTGATTGCTCCATGTGTCCTTGATGACGTGGTTTGTTGACGTGGATCTCCTGACGCAGTACATGTCCTCCTCCTGGATCTAATGACTGTGATCAGTTCTAGACCAATGGTCTAGATTTATTCTAGCCTTCGGGACTTTGGGTTGTCCGTTCACAATTCTCAATTCTCTTGAAGTGAGATTTCCCCGAATAACACTTGAGCAACTTGACTTCATATAACGGTCCATATTTTACATGAAAATCCTAACAATCCTAACTTGAACACTTGGAGCAGTTTATTAATGAAAAATAAAAAACATTATAGAGAGATTTTACAAGAGAGTTTATCATAATCGATCATCAGAAAATGACCCTCCATGCTCTTTAAATAGAGATCATGGACCAATTGGGTGTTAAGCCACAGATCAATGGCCATTAATATTGAGGAGAATATGAAATGTCAGACCACTCTATGTTGGGAACATATCGTAACCGTCAGATTTCCTAGATACAAATGCATACTAAAGAAACACACTAAGAAACACACTTTTACCTAATGACACGTCATACCAAGTAGATATTAACTAAATCCTAAGTGTCTAAATATCCTAACATCACCCCTTAAGAAAAACTTGGGATAGGATTGAAGGATTTACAATAGTGACACACTAGGAGAAGGAAGGAGGAATTAAAGCCTATCCCCCCTTTATGACAACATCCTAAACTCCTCATAGATTGAAGTTTGGAAAAATTTGCTTATGTAATAGACTTTGTGAAAATTTCTACAACCTGGTCTTCTATAGGGAAAAAGAGCACTTCAATAACTTGATCATGAATGAGATTTCTCGTGAAGTGCATGTGTAGCTTGATGTGTATTTTACGTTGATGTTGAACTGGGTGTTTGGAGAGCTTGATGACACTCTGATTCTCGCTTCAAAGGTTGGTTGGATGTTGCTACTAGAATCCAAACTCTGAAAGGATTTGTCGAAGCCATAAGCCTTCCTGACTAGCATTGATCGTTGCTCGGTAATCTTCTTCTGCTGAAGAAAGTGCAATATCTTTTTTTTTCTTATAGGACCAAGTGAAATGTCCTGAACTAAGGCTGAAAACATAATCTATAGTAAAATTTTGATCATAAGGGTCGCCAACCCAATTTGAATTAGTGAAACCAACCAATAAAGGAGTCCCCCTGAGCTGTAATGTATCCTGAACTGAACTGTACCATGAACATAGAAAAGTATCATTTTAGCTACTTTCCAATGGATTTCATGGGGTGTTTGCATATATCGAGCAACAAGACCAACAACAAAGGAAATATCAGGATGGGTATGAGTCAAGTATAAGAGGCTAACCAACTAACTGGCGGTACAAGGTGGCATCAACTTCAGGAGAAGTACAAGTGGCAACAAGCTTGCTCCAAAATGGAAGGGAGAATGGGTTGGTTTACAATCTTCCATGTGAAATCGGCGAAGAAGGTCACAAGAATACTTAGACTTGGAAAGAAAAAATCCTTCACTAGTTTGTAAAACTTGGAGGCCAAGGGAATAGTGAAAAAATCCTAAGTCTTTCATTTCAAATTTCTTCTTAAGGTTGGTTTTTCACATGGTTTAAAAGTTTGGAGTCACTACCAGTAAGGATAAGTTCATCAACATAAAGAAAAAGAATTATGAAATGGCTTCCTACTTTCTTGCTATAGACATTGGGATCAAAATGGCATCTAGAGAATCCAATGCCAATAAGAAAGTTGTCCATTTTGTCATACCAAGCTCGAGGATATTTCTTAAGACCATAAAGAGATTTCTTAGGGCTACAAATAAGGATAGAGTCATTATGGACATAGCTAGGAGGTTGTTCCATGTATATTTCTTTTTTCAAATCTCCATGCAATAAGGAGGATTTAATGTCCATCTGATGGACCTGCCATTTATGTGAGGCAACAAGGGAAAGAATAAGGTGGATGGAATTCATTTTGGATATAGGGGAAAAGGTTCCATTATACTCAATTCCTTTAAATTTGGAAAATACTTTCGAAACTAATTGAGCCTTGTGTTTTTCAACACTTTCATTTGATGCATACTTAGTTTTGTAGACCCATTTACATATGAAAAGTTTTCTTCCTTTTGGAAGAGGTACAAGATCCCAAGTATTGTTTTCTATTAAATAACAATACTCTTCATTCATTGTTGTATCCCAATCAAGATGACTTGAAGCTTATGAAAATGTCTCTAGATCACGAATATTTGAAACTTGAGCCAAAAGAGAAGAGGCATGTTGGAACTGTGAACATGTCTAACATTTATCTGAAGGATCACCGACAAGATCACCAACTGCTTCTCGTGTTGAACGAACCCATCTAGGAAGTGGTGGAGCCAGTTCTAGTTAAGGTTCAAGGGACTCATTTGGAGGAAGGTGAGCAGGCAAAGGTGGATTTTTATCCTTGCAAGTTGAAGAAGGCACAATCATCGAATTAGGCTCGCAGGCCAAGATATTTTCATCAAATTTAACATATCTTCTAATAATAATTTCATTAGAATGTGGTTGAAGAATTCTATAACCTTTGACATCTTCAGAATAACCAACAAATATAAACTTCTCACTTTTAGGCTACAATTCTTTCCTTTTCTCATCAGGAATGTGAGCCCAAGCTATACTACCAAATACATGGAAGTGACTTACATCTAGTTTAATTTTAGTCCAATCTTCTTCCAGTGTTATATTTTTAAGATCCTTTGTGGGAGTGTGATTTACTATGTAATTTTCACATTTGATGGCTTCCACCCAATACTTTAGACTTAATCCCTTAGATTGGATCATACAATTAGTCATTTCTTTTAATGTGCAGTTCTTTCTCTCAGCAACACCATTTTGTTGTGGTGTATATGGAACAATGTGTTTCATTTGGATGCCTTGTGTAGTGCACTAACTTGTAAAATTATTGTTCACATATTCGCCTCCATTATCCATTCTTAACCTTTCAATTTGATGTCCATATTTCTTTTCTAGAAGGGCCCTGTAGGCCAAAATCTTGTCAAAAACTTCACTCTTAAGTTTTAAGAAGTAAACCCAAGTACGTATGCAAAATTCATTAATGAAAGTTAAGAAATAATTGCACCTAGAAAAAGAAGGAGAAGAAAGTGGACCACACAAGTAACTGTGAAAAAACTACAAATGGCCCGAGGTGTGCCAAGAGGCATGTTTGTCAAAATTGTCCTAATGATGTTTGCCAAGAACACAACCGACACAAACACCATCTCTACATGAAACAAGAGGAATACCAGTCACCATCGGTTGATTACATAGTTTTTTCAATGAGTGATAGTTTAGAAGACCAAACCGCTCATGCCAAAATTTGCTCAAGTCATCTCTATGAGAAATAAAAACCGATTGAAAAGATGATGACCCAAATTTGTCAAACTTGTACAACCTGGTAATATCATCAACAATTATAGGTGCAAGAACATGCTTAGGATATTTTAGATCTTTGATTACAACTTGGTGAGGTGAAAATTCTTCGGTTTTACCTTCACCTGAATGAGTGATTATATATACCGATAGAAGGTTACAAGAAAAGAATTGGAACACATAATACATCATTGAAATGACCATTATCGACTTGAATTGTTCCAGATCCTACAACACTAAGAGATCTATCATCACCAACAAATGTTTTCTTGGTGTTACATTCATTTAGAGAAGAAAATATGTCTTTATCCTTAGACATATCATACGATGCTCTAGAATCAATACGCCACTCATCAGAAGAAGAATTAGAAATTGCATTGAAGGAGAAACCAGAAGCATAAAGTGCATGTCCATGAGAATAAGAAGAAGAAGTAGAATTAATATTAATGTTGTGATTCTTCATCGTTTCTTCTAAAGATTCCATCTTTTTAAAACATTTGGACTCATCATGACCATGTTTATCACAAAAGTTGCAATGTCTGTCAGTCTTCTTATTTTTAGATTTTGCTCATTTGTCACCATTAGGATCTAAAGTTGTCTGAGTGGGTTTGGGACCCTTATGTTTTTTGTTGTTGTGGCGAGGATGTTCCTTCTTTGGATTCTTAGGCTTATCTTTCTGCTGGGAGACTAAGGCTTTGTTGGAGGTACTTGTAGTGTTGATCACTCCAAGTTGTACAAGCTTATCTTTCTTTCTAATAAAAGCATCACAAAAGGAATCAAGAGTGAGTTTTTGATAAGCTTTCCCTGGAGCCTCTCTCATGGCATAAAAGGTAGATACAAACACAAAATATGCACTACCTAGCTTAGAAATAATAACATAGATGCAACGCTCTTTCTCTAGCTTTATCTTACATTCTTCACATACAATTATGAGTTTTTTAAACTTAGATAGATAGTCTTCAATGTAAGAAAATTTGTTTGGACTTAAAGTAAGTACTTGATTTTCTAACTGATGTGCTCTAATAATATTGTGTTTACCAAACACAGATTCAAGTTTTTCCCAAGCTTCATCGAGGTCATCAATTTCTTTAAGGTGGAACCTTAAATTAGAAGAGACATACATTATGATCATTCCACCTGCTTCGTCACTCCTATTATCCAATTTTACTTTATTATCATCACTAGTGGGTTCTTTTTCCTTTCCCAAGATAATCTAGTACAAGCCTTTACTTCTTAATAAATCTTCCATATGGGATTTCCATTGGAAGTAGTCGGTGTTGGTAAGAAATCTATTACTGGAAGAATCCATATTTAATATGTAGATAATATGGATTAAAAAAATGAAAATGATGATATGGATGGAAATATCTCGAAAAATTAGGCGGTTTTAGAAAACACGACACTCAAAATTGACTTGGATGTGAAATTTATATCCTTTTATAAAAAGGCATAAACAGTAACCAAAGGACCATGTGGTGGTGTAAGTTTATTTATGAAGTGCCCACTTTTATAAAAAGAAGTGGGAATCACTTTTACAATGAAGTTACTTTATAAAATAAAGTTGCATGAAAAATAAATAACTCTAAAATAAACTATAAAATCTACTTATAGTGATTCACTTTTATACTTGAAGTGAAATACACTTTACAATGGAGCATGAACTTTTTTTCAAAAAAAATAACAAAAAGAAAGACTTGAACTCAAGACCTCTTACTTAATAAGGCAACTTTTAACCAAGTGGGCTAGAAAAACATATTGTTTAGAAGGAGGATTGGGGGTGTTGTTGTTGTTGAATATGACCTTGGAGAGCGTGCACATAAAAAAAAATCACACAAGAAAAACTTTTTGCTTCTCGATGACAACAAGTGTTAGATCTCAGTTAGCTTACCTAGAAAATGCATTTTCCTATATGTTTATGATTTTCCTAGATCACACAGGGTGTGGGGAATAGAGAATACATAGATATAAAAGAGTAGAAACCCTAGACATAAACAATATAAAGCCAATACTCTGCCAAGAATTTAAAGGGCATGATAGGGCTTTATACCTTGGATCTACACGGAAATGAGTGGTATCTTGGGAAATGGAATCCCTTTTCAAATGAAAGAAAAGAAACATTCCCTTGAAACGTGTTCTTTGGACACAATGGAATACTCCTCTCGGCTCAGTATGGAAATGAGATAAAATGGAAAATAGGGAAACTTCGGCTACTGATCTCTAGATCTACTATAGGAGGTCTTCAAACAGGCTACGATACCATGTTTGACAACATGGAATTATTCCAAAAGAGTAGAAAACGATACCATGTTTGACAACATAGGTATTCCAAAAGAGTAAGAAAACCTTCATTAACCACTCACACAACCATATCAAAGATAAAGACACCAGTTTTTTAACGTGGTAAAACCCCTACGGGGAAACATCCACAACCCCAACCAACATGGCCACTTGGAGCAGTTTATTAATGTAAAAGAAAAAGATTATAGAGAGATTTTACAAGAGAGTTTCTCACAATCGATCATCGGAAAATTACCCCCCATGCTCCTTAAATAGAGATCATGTACCAATAGGGTGTTAAGACATATATCAATGGTTGTTAAGATCAAGGAGAATATGAATTGTCGGATCACTCTATGTCGGGAACATATCGTGACCGTCGTATTTCCTAACTACAAATGCATACTAATGCATACTAAAGAAACAAACTAAGAAACCCGCTTTTAACTAACAACAAATTAGACCAAGTAGATATTAACTAACTCCTAAGTGTCTAAATATCCTAACAGAATCATGTTGTTAAATGTTTTTGTTGATAGTCCTTTCAATATTTCAACATGTTCTTCAAATTATTGTTTTGTTTGAAGAATGAAATTTACAATTATCTTTGGATATTGTACTTCAATATTAGTGCCCACAAGATCTAAGTCTATAAATTTATAATAATCTTCATCATTTTTATCACTTAAAGAATTTAAATCACCTAATAATTATCTTAATGTATTGATCATTTTTATCCAGCATGCCTTAATTTGCTTGACATGAATCGAAGAGGAAAAATATTATTGTTTTCTTTGGTATTCGGTCATCCCTGAAATCTTTATAACAAATGTAGAGAGTGACTCCTTATAAAATCCTTCATCATTTGTTAAGTCAACTTGTAGATATTCCATGGTATTCTGAATTTTGGAACCAAGAGAGACAAAATTATTTATTAAATTCCAAGTTTCTAAGATAAGAGACATTATTTTCTTAATAATTTCTTCAACATAGTGCATGGTCACACAAAGTAAACTGGATTCTCCTTTTATCCTTAGGCTTGATTTTGTGGTTTTGTTGGAGCTCTTTCTAGGTTGTATTGTTGAAATTGGAGTAGTGAGTATCGAATGTGGCATTAGAGTAGAATCTAATTCCTCGATTCTTTCTTTAAGCCTAGAATTTTCATCTTCCATATCATCTATCGAAACATCCAAAGCATCCTCTATAGATTTATGAAACTTGGAAATTCTAGATGGAGGGAAATTTCTAAGGTCAAGTTTAGAATGAGATTTTCCTTTTTTTTTTGAACAAGATCTTTCAAAAATCAACTTTCTGGAATTTCTATCAAATAAATCATTTTGTATAGAGATGGATTCTTCCTCTGAAAATACTTCTTGAATGGAAATCTCAGCTACGAGTTGTTGAGTTTATTCCAATCTTTGGTCATCATTGAGAAATTGGATATTCTCAATATCAACTTCCAAGTCCATATCTTCAAGAGAAGCTTCAATTTTAGGTACATGTTGTACAACTTCCTTCTGACAAATGGTCATTTTTCTTTTTACTCGAAGTTTCTGTGATTTTTCCAATTTTCCTTACAGAAGGTTTCTATCACCTCCATCACCTAAATTGTTTGTTGAAGACTTTTTCTATTGTGATGTCTTGAACTGAATTTCTTTTTGGGAAAGCCTCTTTTTTGTGAGACAATGGGAGATTGAGAACCTTTTTCATTCGATACTTTTCCCTTATGTTTGTATCGGTCTATTTTACTCACAATGGTTTCAATACCATCTGTTATTTTCTCAACAAATTGCATCCTAAGATCATGATTATCACCTTATTCTTCTCCAAATATAATTGTATTATTAATTGCATTACTAATCCCAGATAATATTATATGATTAATAAAAATGTGGTTTGGGTCAAAACCCTTGATTTCCTCTGCAAATTTCAAATTATATTGATCAATATGGACTGTGAATTCATCAATTTTAGAGATTCCTCTCAACAAGATTTCCCTAATTTTCCATGGCAGTGGAATGAAATGACTCTTTCTTTTCTCATGAAATAAATGAAACAATGACCTATATTTCCTTGCAACCTCAATAGAAAATAATCTATCTAGAATATAATAAGGTAGAAAAGGGGAAACTTCATGAGAGCAGTAAATTCTCACAATATTGTAGTTATCCATCTTTTCTATAGTCCCCTTTTTGTCCAGGAAAATTGATGCTTCATGTAGTAGTCTGGAAGTATCCTCTCCAAAGACAAGTTTCTTGAAAATTGACACAAATTCGTTATATACTTCATAAAAATATTAATTGTCCTTTTGTCTCCACAAACCTTGGTACCACATACTCACTGGATCAATTTTATAGTTTACTATTTTCCTGATACTCAAAGCCTTGAAGATATGGAAGTAAGTAATAGAAAATATCAAGTAGGAGGCCATATAGAATTTCTTGTCCCTTTTAAAATTTGAAAATTGTTAGAAATTTTTGAAGAAATGTTTTTTTCCCAATTAAAAAATTGCTTCTACATGAATTGTAAAATAAAAAATATAGAGGGCCAACCGAGGCATAGTTATTGTAGATTCCTAACCTATGATTTTGGTGAAGAGTCATGCCACCTCTCGATAGGGATTTTTTAATGAATTGATCTGAATTCTTGATATATATTTTTGCAATGTTGTAGGATATTCTAGATAGTCATGTAATAGCTCTAATCCATTATCCTTTTCTTTTAAAAAGTTCCTTTCTTTCTCTCCCTTGAACGTAATGGTCAGCTCTGGTAATTTAAGCATTTTCTTGAAAACTAATGGTGTTAAAGAAATAGGGGACTCACTCTTAAGTTGGATTTCTCTTCGGCACTAGATGAATTTGTTAGCACACCAGGAGATTACTTCCTTATAGTCGAAAAATTCAAGTATGCATCCAGCTAAACAAATTCCTAATGTCCAAATTTTGTTATCATTTCTCTCTGGAAGAGGAAGTGACGAATAATACCAATACGATATTGACCAATGAAAGTTCTAGTCTTCTCGGCCAAATACGTTTAGAGTATCTCCACAGAATTGTTGTCTTCTGATGGTTATTTTGTTGGAGTTGGCGGACTCTCATAAAATTCCTTCGGAAATATTTCAAAATAAATATTTTCTTGGTAATATAACTTGAAACCTTTTTTCGATGAATAAGTTAATATGAATTAAATGGAAATTACGTTGAGAAATTCGCTATTGTTAACAGCCTTTTCAAAAATTAATTAGTAGTTATATTATGTAATATTTATCATTAAATGAATCTTGGGACAAGTGACAAAGGAAATGCATACATCAAGGTGGGGAAGATGGCATGGAAGAAAGAGGAAATACCAACCCGCGAGTCTACCCACCTGAAAACCTGTCGTGACATGAAAATTGGCCAAGTATTATTATTGGTCAGTCAAATGGGAACATAATGAATGTTACAATACTTGAAGACCCTTGAACCCGCGATGGAAATAAATATAAAGAAAAATATAACTGTAGAGAAAAATGTAGATCGCAGAAGATATGGTTCTAGTGATGACAAAGAAACAAACTTATGAAAGAGTGAAAGAGCCACACTTGTGAGTCCACTAACCCATGTGTTAGACATGATGTTATGGTGTTGGCATTGATGTCAAGAGGGTATATGGTGTTGGTGTTGACATTGTTGCAAAAATGATCAATATGGTTACCATTATCAATGGTTAATGTGGTATTAACATTGAGATAGATATTGGTGTTTTCATTAAGATAGAATGATTGGATATCATGTGTATTTGATACAAAGAGGTCAATATTATGGTCATCATCATCAAAATTGGGCATATGATATTTTAAAATTCTGCCATTGTCTAAACAATGAATACTCGTGGATACTAAAATTATCATGTCTAAATAGAAAGGGAAAATATCAAAATATGGTGCTCAATAAAATGTGTAAAAAGGTCTGGTATGAGAGTCTCTATTAGACATATTGATCTTCAACTTGGATAACCTAGACTTACATTTCCTCCAACTTCGAATAGGATAAAATTCAACTTACATTACCTTCGACTTTGATCTGGATAAATTCGACTTACATTACCTCCTACTTCAACTCGGATAAATTTGACTTATATTTCCTTCGATTTTGACTTGGATAACTTTGACTTACATTGCCTCTGACTCTGACTAGGATAAACTTTGACTTGCATTACCTTCGAATTTGATGTGGATAACTTCGACTTAAATTACCTCCAAATTTGACTCAGATAACTTTGACTTACATTGCTTTCGATTATGACTTGGATAACTTCAACTTGCATTACCTTCAACTTCAACTTGGATAACTTCGACTTCCATTTCCTTCGACTTCGACTTGTATAACTTCGATGTGCATTACCTTTGACTTCGATTTGGATAACTTCGACTCAGATTTCCTTCGACTTCGACTTGATAAATTCAACTTTCATTTATTAAATATTGGTCGTCTTACTTTTCCTTGAACCGACTTGCATTTTGGCCGACTCATTATTCCCATTTCGACTTTTAGGTGGTCAAATCTATTTTATTTTTTGACCTGACTTGTGTCTTGAGTGGTTGAAAATGTCCCATCATATAACCAGACAGAGTTATAATTAACATATAATTCTACGTTGGTGATGGATAGGCTATAAGCCTCTTGTTTACAGATCAGACATATTGATCTTCAATGATCCAACAAATACAATATGCATCGAGTAATTGTAGATGAACAATTATTAGATCGATACTGGACAACAAAGATTGATCAAAGATCGTTGGATCAATATGGAAGTGTGAGTCTAAAATAGGAAAAGTTAATCCATAACTGAGATCGAATCATAAGAACTAAAAATATGATTAAGATAATTAACACCTCAGGATCAAGGTTTTTTCAAAGAACTGTTACAACAAAAGTAAATAATATTTAGCACCCATATATTCCATTAATGATGAAACAACTTACAAGGTATATGAAGTCTTTTGAATTAAATATAAAAATTTAATGACAAAATGTTATATTTATTATTAAATTAAATGAAGAGGTGCATTGGTTCATACAAAGAGATACAATGTTTCAAATTCATAGATGTTGGAATATTATATAAATAGAAATGTGTAATGCAAGGAGTGTGTCTCTGTGGTCTAATTCATAAGATCAAACACAAACAAATTCCAAGGAATAATGTGAAACATTCACATGAAGTGAGGGTGGAAAGAAGGATTGGAGTCCGCTATATGTTGAATCCTAAAATAAGGGAGTTGGTGCTTCCTCAAGTTGGTGATTGAAAACAAGGGAGATGGTGCTTCCTCAAGTTGTTACCTGAAAACAAGGGAGTTGGTGCTTCCTCAAGATGGTGCTTGAAAACAAGGGAGTTGGTGCTTCCTCAAGTTGGTGCTTGAAAAACAAGGGAGTTAGTGCTTCTTCAAGTTGGTTCTTGAAAATAGGGAGTTGGTTCTTCCTAGAGTTGGTGCTCTAAATACGGGATTGGTGTCTCCTTGAGTTGGTGCTCAAAAAAAGAGAGATTAGTGTCTCCTACACACTGTAACTTGTACTTTTGTTATTGTTATATTTAATTTTTGTTTTCATTACATTATTGTTGATCAATTGTTGTGATTAATAAGTTTAATAAATAATTATTCAAAATATTAAAAAAGAAGCAATATTGATTCACCCCCCTCTCAGTATGGTCCAATATTTCAACAATTGGTATTAGAAAATGCTACTTTACCATAGTCTAACCATTTTAAGGTAGATTCTAAGAAATATAATGGATCAATGAGAAGGAATGTCCTCCAATAGAGCACCATTGTTCAAAGGAAATGATTATGCATTTTGGATTATAAGAACGAAAATTTAAATGATGGCTCTTGGATTTGATGTTTGTCTATATATGGTAAATGGTTACACTGCACCAACTACTACACCTTGATATATTGTTGCAAATAAACTATGAAATGATAATTCAAGGGTTATTAATGCAATTTTTGGTGTATTATAAAACCCCATATTTGTAAAATTGATGCATTATAAATCAGCAAAAAAAAATTGGGACAAACTTAAAGTCATCTATGAAGGATATGGAAAAGTTAAGAAAGAAAAACTCCAAACATACAAAGGAAATTTTGAGATTTTGAAGATGAAAGAAGAAGAAAACATTGCATAATATTTTCAAAGAGTGGATGAAGTAGTCAATTCAATCAGAGCATTAGGAGAAGAGATAAAAGAAAAGATTATTGTCTAGTAGGTGTTGATATCATTACCAATGAGAAATGATGCCAAGGTATCTACCTTGGAATATTGAGAATACCTTGACAACCTTACAATGGATGAACTTCATGGGATTTTTATATCCTATGAAATGAGAACCGGGCAAGAAAATTCATCAAAAAGGGAAACAACATTCAAAGCATCAAAAGAAACAAATAACCATGAGCATGTTCCAAATGAAAATGACTCTGACATATCATATGATGAAGAGGCCAACTTTATAAGCAAACTCAAGAAAGGGTATGGAAAATACAAAGGTAAGTTACCTTTCAAATGCTTCAACTATGGAAAAATTAGACACTTTGCTAACAAATGTCCCTATCCCAAACAAGAGGATAATTATGATGAAGAATCTTAGAATCAGAAATATAATAAAAAGGATAAAACCCAATACAAAAAGAAATTTTCTACAAAAAAGAAAAACTTCTACTCCAAAGAAGACAATAGTTCATCGGACATGAGTGAAGATGAAGAGTCGGAGCATCTATTTATGGGTATGGAAACCCAAGATAGTATTTCTAAAAATACTTTTGAGATTGAGGAAAACTCTAAGGCTGAAGGATAAGTATACCTAGAAGAAGAACTAATCAGTTCTCTAGATGAACTTAGAAATTATAAAAAGAAGAACAGGTTACTAAGGGGACAATTACTATAATTTGAAGAAGCACAACAATTAAGAGAAAATGAATTTTCAAAAACCATAAAAGAATTAGAGAAAATAATCATTGACTTGAAGACTCAACTTCAAGAACAAAAGATAAATGAGGAAGTCTTAAATAAACAACTCAATGAAAAATAACAAGTTTGTAAAAATCTAGAGACTAAAATTGTTCAACTAAAGAGGGAACTTGAGAAAGAAAACAAACAATCAATATTTGAGAACAATTCAAAACTATTGAATGACATTCTTAATAGTCAAACATCACGAAACGATAAGACCTGACTGGGATATGATCAAGATTCAACCTCTGCAAAATAGAAGACTGAAAAAAAACCAATCAGTTATGAAAATGCTCTTACAGGCCCCTTAAAAAGGGGAGCTAACAAGGGGAATATGGTACCATTAAAGAGTGTTCCTAATAAACATAAATCAACACCCCCTACAAAAGAAAAAGAAGAAAAAAAGAATACAGTGACTAGAAGGACTCCCCCTAATAGATATCAACATATCTTCCTTGTATATTTCTACTTTTGCAATAATTTTGGACATAAAGAAGTACATTGTACAAATCCTATAGAATGTATAATCCAAAAAATGTCCAAAGATATAAGAACAACAAGAATAATGCAAAGAAAAGAAACTATAATTCATTCTCTCCTTTGCAAGATTACAATGTTGAATGCCACAAGTGCAGCAATTATGTTCATAAATCCAATGAATGTAGATTGCCAATGCAATCCTTGAATACAAGCATTCCCAACAATAAAGACAAAAAGATATGGAAATAAAAACATGTGAAAGAAAAGGGAACATAATGTAAAGTAGCCATGTACGCCAAGAAAAAAAATATCAATGGTATATTGAGAGTGGGTGCTCTAAGCATATGACATGAGATAAAATAACATTTCTCCATCTAACAAAGAAGGAGAAAGGAAGTTTCACATTTGGAGATAATGTGTCTGCCAAAATACTTGTAAAAGGAACAATCACTTTGGGAAACAAGAAAAACATAGAAGAAAATGTGCTACTAGTTGAAAATGTGAAGCCTAATCTTCTAAGTGTAAGCCAAACTTATGATCAAGGAAATATACTCATTTTTTACTCTCGGAAATGTGAAATCGGGGAGGAAGGATCAAGAGAATTGGTATTTATTACACCAAGAACCTCAAGTAATGTATATTTTTTATATATATATTGAAGAAGAATGATACATGAGTCAAGTAGATGAAATTTGTTTGTGGCACAAAAGAATGGGTCACTTGAGCTTTGGCAATCTAATCAAGGCTAGTAAAAATGAAGTAGTGAAGGGTATGCCAAAGGTTATAATACCTTTAGACCCTGTTTGTAAGCATTTCCAACTTGGGAAGCAGGCGAGAGTTAGATTCAAGACAAAATAATACTCTACATCAAGACCCTTGGAGCATGTTCACAATGACCTCTATGGACCTACCAGGACTAGAAGTATACAAGGGGAACATTACTTCATGTTGATTACTGATAATTAAATACAATGATGACTTGGGTATACTTCCTCAAAAAAAAATAAGAGGAATTTGAAAATTTTAAGGCATTCAAAGCTTATGTGGAGAATGAGACAAATCTCAATATTAAATATCTGAGATCAGAAAATGGAGGGGAATTTACCTCTAAGGAATTCAATAATTTTTGTGAAGATCATGGAATCAAGAGACAATTTTCAGCTCCAATAATGCCTCAACACAATGGAGTTGTTGAAAGGAAAAACATAATTATTCAAGAGGCTTCAAGAACAATGTTGAATGAAGCCAAACTTCCAGATAAGTTTTGGATAGATGCAATATATACAAAAATTTACATACTCAACCGAACACAACTTAGAGTTAACCATGACAAGACACCTGATGAGCTATGGTTTGGCAAACCAACATTAGTCAAACACTTCAGATTTTTTGGGAGCAAATGTTATATTAAGAGGGATGATGATAACCTAGAAAAATTTGATTCCATATTAGATGAGGGGATATTTCTTGGTTACTCACCCAACAAAAAGGCTTATAGATGCTATAATCTAAGATTTCACAAAATAGTGGAAAGTTCAAATGTAAAAGTAGATGATCTAAAATTGAGAAAAAAAAAATCTCAAGATAAATAAAAAATTGATGGATGGAGAATAAGTAGTGATGATGAAGAAGATGGTGAATCACAAAATGAAAAATATATTGAAGAACTACAAGAGAATGAACCACAAACTAATGAAGAAAAGGATGAGGAAGAAACACCCTTGCCAAGAGCTCCATCAAAAAGAGTTCAAAAGAATCACCCTGAAAGCCAAATCATAGGGGACAAATGTGAAGGAGTAGAAACTAGATGAAAATTTACATTTGAATCAAAATAGAAATGTTTTCTCTGGTAGAACCCAAATCATTTTCAGAAGACAACAAGAATGAAGATTGGATAAAAGAAATGAATGAAAAACTTGACCAAATAGAGAAAAATCAGATGTAGGAACTGGTCCCAAGACCAAAATAAAAAAATGTGATAGGGACCAAATGGATTTTAAAGAATAAACTTAATGAAAATGGAAATATTATAAAGAATATATCCATATTAGTATGCAAGGGATATTCCAAAGTTGAAGGAATTCACTTTGAGGATAAATTCTCCCCAATGGAAAGATTAGAAGATATTAGAATTTTTTGGCATTGGCATGCTTCAAAAACTTCAAAATATGTTAGATGGATGTCAAGTCAACATTTCTAAATGGAAACTTAGAGGAAGAAGTCTATTTAGAACAACCTGAAGGATTTAAGTTGATAGAAAATCAGGATTATGTATGTAAACTAAAAAAGGATTTGTAAGGTCTTAAACAAGATCCCATAGCATGGGTATTGTTGGATCCGCCTTTCTCTTAATACAGGAAATGTTATGCTTAAGCCCAAAAAGGTTGGTTTTCGAGACTTCGCCTGTTTTGCGTTTCTCCCCCCTAAGATTGCAGTATCCCAACGTGCGAAATGGTGAAAACCTTCCTAAGTTTAAAATACCATTAATAAAAGACTAAGCAGGGATTATCATCGCTTAGTACCTCGTACCCTCACTCTCGGGATTTATGCGTTGGACGTCTCTCGAGATTCCGACTCGCGAAATCGCGAAGTGGTGTTAAAGTTACCCAAGTTAGTATCAAGGACAAGTCACTTTAAACCCTAGTTAGTCACTATCGTGATTTCGCGACTCGACGATTGTTTCCCCAAAGGGAAACACCTTCGTAGCCCTGATACACGAATTTGCAATTTCCTTTAATTAAGCATGGATTAATTAAAAGGATTAAGTCAAATCACATCTAATCCGTTACCTCACACCATTGCATTTTTGGGTTTTTAAGGTTTAATGGCTAGGAGCGAAAACACCCGATGTGACGAGCGCCGATAAGGAGATTACAAACTAAGTACACCAATTTGAAAGAACTAAACCAGATTAATTAGTGCCTTAAACAAAATTTAACTCACGCAGTTTATGGATGAAATCTTGAATGATCCTACGATTTCCAATGTTACGACTTGTTAAGCATTTATGGCATTTATTTGAATTGCAATGAGGTGAAAGATAGTAGGATATTGTTTTTACTTCTAAATCTTTCTATTAAGAAATTTGATCGTTTTGTTGGCAAGGACACCAGGGGTTTAAATGACCAAGATAGAGAGTTTTTCCTTCATTATTTCAGTTTTCATTTCTATTTGCACGCAAAGCCATTTTACCAACATAATTGTTGTTTATGATTTTCAATTTTTTCGACAGGTGTTCCAGTTGCAAGTTTCTCTATCATGGCTCCACGAAAAACGCCCAAGTCAGCTGTCGAGATTTCAGGTCAGGGTTCAGACGTTGTTTCCGATACCTCACCCTGAATTATTAATTCTTTCAAGACATGGTCATTCATTTCCAACATTTTACAATCTGAGTCGATAAACTGTTCAGATGATTCTAGCGACAACGAGAAGGATGACTTATCAACCAAATACAAAATTGTCACTCCAGCAGAGATGCACAAAATAGCGGTGAGGCCCCAGCTTCTTCCCTATTGTGATATGATCAGGTGGGCGCTGGACCATGCGGACATCCCGACCAGGATGATTATCAATGAACATAAGGTGACGATTGGGACTTTCAATCCAGAACATTTGCGGGAAATGTATAAATTGTCACCCACACCGAACCTTACTCACAATGCCAAATTTCTATAAGGTTTCAANCATGCGGACATCCCGACCAGGATGATTATCAATGAACATAAGGTGACGATTGGGACTTTCAATCCAGAACATTTGCGGGAAATGTATAAATTGTCACCCACACCGAACCTTACTCACAATGCCAAATTTCTATAAGGTTTCAAGAATAAGTAGTTCGAGCAGTATGCAAAAAGTTTATCCGATCTGATCAAATATTGGGTCTCACACCCCATGAAAATTTAGGGCTGATACTAATGGGATCTATTCAATCTCTTCCCTGGAGCCACAATTCAAGTACATAGCAATGATGACTTGCAGGTTGTATGGGAAGGAAGACACTACCCATTTTTCCTCCCATGGATTTTGCTCATTCATACAGTCGCTGAGGGTTTCTCCTTCGACTGGGCCAAACTATTGTCTAACAATCTGACCAGTCGAATTACCGAATATCGAGCAAAGAGGGCAAGTAAGAAAGCAACTTCGTTCTTTATGTCTGCTTACATCATGGATGCCATTTGC
>SNQJ01S0149101.1:5996-25296 GCA_010110895.2 Picea sitchensis
ATTACGGAACCAAATAAATTATTCCCTTATAATATATGATGTCATCCACAATCATGTACCTATCATCTTGAACCTAACCATCTTTCAATTTGCATGAAAAATGATTTTTTGAATATTCCACGAAAAGATGTGATTTCCAATCAACTAATATCTCTGTCATGGAATAAGCTGAGGGTATTATAGATGAGGCATCTACTACCACATTTTTATTTCCCTTGAGAAACTTTATGTCAAAGTTATAATCTAGAATCTTACTCACCCACTTATGTTTCCTCTCATTGAGATTCTTCTGCTCTAAGAAGTACTTGAGGTTGTTATGATCTGTTCTAACCAGAGATTTCTCTCCCACCAAGTATTGTCTGAATTTGGCTAGAGAATGCATTATAGATAGAATATCCTTTTCATAAATAGTATATAGTATCTCATTCCCTCTTAGTTTTCGTCTTTCATATGCAATAGGATGCATGTTCCTCATGAGTATGGATCCAATTACTTCCCATGATGCATCACACTTTAATATTAATGGTTGAGAAAAATATGGTAAAGATAGAACTGGGCAAGTGCTCATTACCTTCTTCATTTTTTCAAAGGTCAATTGTTCTTCGTGACTCCACTTAAATGTTCCCTTTTTGGTCAAATCAATCAATGGTGTGCATAGCTGAGAGAAACCTTTAAAAAACCTCTTGTAATGGATGAAAATTTCAAGGAATCCCTTGATCTTTGTAAGTGTTTTGGGTGTGGGCCAATATAATATGGCTTGGATCTTCTCTTGGTGAACTTGCACCCCCTTTTCCCTAATGATGTGACCCATGTATAGAATTTCAGTCATCCCAAATTCACATTTAGTTTCTTCGGCATAAAATGGTTTTCCTTCCATAATGCTTAATATATCATCCACATGATTGAGATGATCCTCCCATGTCTTGCTATATATCAAAAAATCATCAAAGAAAACTAACACAAATTTCCTTAATTGTTTGTTGAATATATGGTTCATGCAAGATTGGAAGGTGGTTGGCACATTGGTCAACCCAAAAGGCATGACTATAAATTCATAATTTCCATAGTGGCACCTGAAAGATGTATTGTGTATATCATGTTCCCTCATCTTGATTTGATGGTATCTAGAGCGTAGATCAATCTTGGTGAAATACATTGCGCCATGTAGCTCCTCCAATAACTAATCTATCCTCAGAATGGGATACATGTTTTTTATGGTTTTCTTGTTTAATGCCCTATAGTCAATACACATGCGCAAGGTACCATATTCTTTCTTGACCAATACAACTGAAGATGTAAAAGGAATAGAACTAGGTCGAATATGTCCCATCTCTAATAATTATTTGATAACCTTTTCTATTTCATCCTTGAAATTGTTTGGGTGCCTGTAGGGTGTGGTGATGACTAGTTTGGATCCTTCCTCCAACTCTATGATGTGCTCAAATCCCCTATCTGGTGGTTTCCCTGGGGGAATTTTCCCAAAAAAATTCTCATGATTATAAATTATTCCCTGTATGTCATGTGAATAATATTTTTTCTTTCTTTGAGTGTTTTGGATGACAATCAGACACTCTGTTGCATAAGCCATGTCCCCATGCATGAAAAAAGCTTCCATGTGATTTGTTGAAACCACCTCGGGTGTATTCTCTATCATTCCCTTCAAAATTATCCTCTTTCCTTCTTCAGAGTTGAAGGACATATCTATGGTATTGTAGTTATTAGTGATGGGTTCCAAGGTGCTAATCCACTGAACTCCAAGTATCACATTTGTGTATGGAATATGCATCACATAGAAGTCCATAATTAAATTGCACCTGCCCAAGGTAAGGCTCATTTGGGGAATGTATCATCACAATGCATGGTGCGCCCTCCTTCTACCTCCACCAAAAATCCCTCAAACTCTAGAGTGTGTAGATGTGTTTTTTTCACTAAGGTAGAATGAATGAAATTATGGGAAGCCCCACCATCAATGAGCATTGTAAACCTTTTTCCTTGGAGGAATCCTCTTATTATGAAGGTACTAAACCTCTGCACTTCACTGATGGATGCTATAATGGCTTTATTAAAACCTAGATTCTTGCACACTATCCCTTATTCGCTATACTTTTGTGTATTCTCTTAATCTATTTGGGCTACCTCCATATTTTGAAGATGTCCGACCTCACCTTCATGTTCCTCACTATCTGAGAGTACCTCAATGTAGTGTATTTTTCCCTTTCCCATACATTTGTGACCTAGATACCAAGGTTATTTACACATATAACATAGTTTTTTCCTTCTCAACTCCTTTCTGGTGGCTTCATCTAACCTTCATTTTCCCTTATCTGTAAATTTTGACTCCCTTCCTTTTGGGACAAAAGGTGGTCTTGGAGTGAACTTGTTTTTCTATGTTTCTCCTACCAAATCCCTGGTATTCCAAACCACATCCTATAAGTTGGTAGGCTTAAAATCATTGACCCACCCATGCAAGGGCTCTATTAGGCCCTCATAAAAAAGAATCGGTATGCTATCCTATGACACATATGGGAACATCACTGCTATCATCTGAAATTCCTCTATGTATGATTTAGTTGATCATGTCTGTCTAAGTTGGGTGAGATCTCTGAAATGAAGTTTTGGGTCATCCCAATCAAACCTGTCCATGAGTCTTTGTGTGAAATCCCTATAGGAAGTGATATGTGCATTACCAAAGGTGGTCATCCGATGGTACCACAATTCATGGGCCTTTCCCTCCAAGTATAGGGAAGAAAATTTAATGGCATCCAACTCCATGATGGGGTTAAGTTGTAAATATGCATCTAGTTTATGTACCCATGTCTTGGTTGAAGAATATTTTTCTCCATAAAATGGGGGTATCTCCATCTTCCTTTCTTTTCTCCCTAGCTCATAATCCCCCCTATGAAACTCCCTATCCCTTTCTATATACTTGATTCCACAATACTTTTATAGTGTGACCTTCCCCCCTAAAACCTATGCTCAATCCTACATACTCTCTTCCATACTCTTCAAAGTTATCTTCTACCTCCATACGACCCTAAACATATTGTTTTTGTGTATCCAAGAAACTAGGAATATAAGGCCTATTATTCCTTTGTATCTTGTTAGTTGCAACCCTAAAGATGATGTTTCCTTCAGTATGAGTTCTATGATTATATTCCACTTGATATCATTCTCCTCCATGAGAACCACTAGCTTCATTTCCCTCCATAGTGAGGTTCTTCCTTACCATGTACCATATGCATTAGTAGTTGTGCAATATTATCTTGTCCTACTTCTAAGGAGGTATGTGTGTTTGACAAGGTGGTTTTCATCTCATTTTCCCCATGACAAGTTCTCTTGTGACTCTTTCAATTGATGTTGCATGTCAAATTGTGGCCTTTCAATAGAATTCTTCAATTCATGAACTATAGTTTCCACATCAACTCCTTTGTCATTACCATCCATCGTTTCCTATCTCTCCTCCATTTCTGGATTTGTCTCTAGTTCCCATGCCTAAATATCCTTTTTCCTTTTGTTGTATCCTTCCATTAGCACCTTCATAGGCTGGGAGGATTTATACTATGATACCATTGTAATGTTCCCAAGTAGAATTATCAGGAACATTGGGTTTTATTGTTTGTCTGTTTGTGGTATTTTTGTCAAATAGTTTACAATTTTTCTTCCATAGTTTCATTGGGTTTGAGTTTAAGTGTTTTTCATAATTTAACTGATTGATATGGAGTAAAAATAGAAAAATAACATGATACAAAGAGAACAACACAAGGAAATAGCCACAAAAATTCATATCTAACCTTCATTTAATATAAAAGATGACCTCAGTACAAGAGATATACAAATATGGAAAAGATATGGAAAATATGGAAGTTGTGGTTGAAGGCACCTCCAAAACAAAAATCAAGATAGAGATATGGTCCCTCCTGGACCTCCAATGGCTACATGCAAAGTCTAATAAGATTAATTTCTTTCCCTTCTTCAAGACTAGAGCATGTCCTAGCTGAGTTGCACCCTCCCTCGATGTAGAAACCCAAGGAAATTTGGCCTCTAAATATATGGCCTCCAAACCCCTATAAATAGATGTTAATATATAGATTTGAATACAAAAAACTCATAATAAGAGATTCCTTGTATGTAGTCTATATCTCAACCTCCTAATCAATGTATCCCCTAGGACAAGTGTGTCCTTCTTCATAAATTCGCCCAACTTGAGTAACAAATCAATATGTAGAGATAAATCCTAGATTATTGATGAGAAAAGGCACCCTAGTGATGGAAAAAACTTCTATAACAAGATCTTCTTCAGATCCCCAATCTCCTAGACAAATTGAACTCCTCTTCCTTCAGCAGTGCGTCACAAACCTGCATAAATACTCCAAATTTGCGCCCTTACTCCACAATCCACCTTTGAACTATTTCGAACTGAATAAAATGGTGAGGGTGGGATATTTCACCAACTTGGACAAGCTTGGATTAGGAAGAGAGGAATATTTCGCCTCCTTATTGATCTCTCAGGGTTTTTTGACTCAAAACCCTCAAAACCTCTAAGTTATAGAGCTCAATATGCAAAGTGAGAAATGTCAAGAATGAGGAGTGAGGCGCCCTCCTCTCCTTTTCTACTCCAGCTTCTAATTTTCACTTAAATTATTTAATTGGCTTTTAAGGTCCATTAATTTATCTTTCTCATCTTATCCAATTAGCTTTTGTTTTCTTTTTAGCCAAAGTCACTTTAATAATATAACTTTAACACCTTAGTGACCATTTGACCCCTTAGTTCCCTTTTCAGTGAGACTATAGTCTAGGGGAACAACTAAGCTACTAAGTCTCCCAATATCCTTGTCACTTGGAAGAGGATATTATAGTGACTTGGTGAGGAATGAGGAATGATTTTGGTTTCATAAATATATAACTAAGACTATGAAGTGTCAAACTAAGTGGTAAAATTTAGAATATATAGCAACAATTTGTGTATTCATTGGTTGATTATTTTAGCATTTGAAAAAATAATGATTAGTGAAGGATTATCTAGCATCATGAACTATTTTTTGGGTCATCACAACAAATTCATTCTAGTGTTCCTCATGTGTATGGTCACCATGACACATATCTTCACACAATTAGAAATATCAATAGGTCACATGATAAATGTAACATAGAAAAAACAAATATAACATGTATACATCACATAATAAATGCCATATGGAAAATTAAAGAAACACATATCAACATCAACCAAACTCAATATCTTTTAGAAGATTCTGAGGGATAATTTTCTTTTAGTTGAGATTGAGGGCTACACAATGAACCCTAACTAATCAAGATGTTAGAAGAGACAATTTTAAAAAGCAAGAAAGGGCTTCATCAAAGGGATAGAGAGAAGGTTTCATTATCAGAGTAGAAGGTTACAACCATTGAAATGCATCCAACCTTTGGATAAGCAAAAAAATATCTCCATCTTCTCCATTCTTCTTCTTCTTCTACACCAATTTCTCAAGGATTTTTGTTCATTTTTCCGAACTTAACATAAAGCTGAGTTCTTGAATATTTCTCTTGTAATACTCCAAGACTTTTCTTATACGATCATGGAGTATTTACAAACATGTATGTGACTTTTAAATATATTTTGTGTATTTTTTAATATCTTTCATGAATAAAACTCCAAGAAGAACTATTTCAAGGCATTGCTCTAATGATTTCTCAAATCTTGGGATTTCTGAGTGTGACATTTTTGGAGTTTGCCTATCAAATTCTTTCAGTATTAAATTTAGAACTCTTTTAAAGTTCTTTGATATGACCAAAACTATTATCTCCTTTTTATCGTGAGAAGATGTGGATGTGTCCATTATTTATATGTGATTTAGAGGGTTGTATATATGATGTTGAGGATACATATATTCTGATATTGAATCCTTCCTTCAATATTTTTACAATTAAAAGACTTATTGCTACACATAAATATCAAATCAGGTTATTAAAGATCCATTCCTTGTATAAATCAAAGCAATAAATATCTAGGGTTTTCTATCTATCATTCTCCCTAATCCAAGATATTCAATATATATCTTTTAGAAAAAGAGGAGTACCAGCTCTATAAAAATGCAAGGAGATTCATATCCTAGTGAGGTTGTTATTCTGATCTTAATCGATTCAAACATCAACATTTTTGGTGACCATACTAGGGAGTGATTTATTTTCAAAAAATATGATACCTTTAAGATCATATATTATTGGAAAACTATATTTTGTTTGGTTGAATTTTTGAAATAAGATCGAGAGAAAGATTCAAAATGAACTGGGTTCTTGAAAATCTTGTTCAAAGAGCATTGAATGGCCTTGCAGATATTTTTTTGAAATTCAGTCATAAATTAGTTGTGACAACTTTTTTAAAAGAACAGAACCATCCAAGATTTGGGAGGATGATCTCCTTGGTGAATCCATCCTCAAAACTATGGATTTTAAAGAAAGATACCCTAGTGACTTCACTGAAAAGATTCATGAGTTTCAAGAAGATTGATATGAATATTCCTATGATGATTTTTTTTTATGTTGCGAAGATGTTTTTCCTTCTCCACCAACCCCAACAAAATTAGTTCAAAATACAATAAAGGGAGAGGGTATCCAAAGAAAGAAACAATTACATAGAATTCCACTCAATTTGCAAGGAAAAGTTCATCCCTGTCCAGATATTTCCATGGACAAGTTTCCCATATTCTTCGGGAATAATTTAGAAGATGTAGAAAAACATTTCATTAAATTTGTGAGTTTTTGTGAAATTTTTAATGTGGATGAAAATGATGTTGCATGTTGCTTGTTCATATTAACTCTAAAGGAAGATGCTAATGAATGGTTTTACTCATTGTTGCTCGGAACCATCACTAGTTGGGCTGTACTAAAAAATTTATTCATGGAGAAATATGTTCCAAGAAAATATCCATATTTTGTTTTCTTGAAGTTGGTTGAAATCCATATGAACGAGGAATACATAGTCAAAGATTTCATTATTCATGAAAGTTCTTTATGAGATTCCTAAAGAAATGTTTCCAAACAATGTCATTATTTCCAGTTTCTATGAAAATGCTTTGCCCATGAATCTAAAATTTCTATTGAAGAAAGAGGGAAAATGTAGCTGGAAAGAGTTAATGCAACGAGCTCAAGTCATTGAAAGATATGTTCTTGAAATTGGTGCTAATATATTAAATTTCCAAATATTCTTTCAAGACAATAGAGGAATGGAATTAGAATAAAATTTTGATGAAAGACATGCATTTGTTTTTCCAGATCTTGTTCTTTAAACTGAAAATGAGAACTATAAAGTTTCAACTGAAGAAGAATATTATCCTCTACATTCTCCATTGGAAGGAAATTTCAACTTCTCATGTGCTCAATTCGAAAGTAATGATCATAATGAATTCAAATATGAATACGAGGATTTTATTCAATATAATCATGTTGAAAACATCACTGTAGATTCTCAAATGGCACAAACAGTTTACATCAAGACACAACAACAATTTTTAAATTGGATAAATGTAAATATTGGTAAGATTCATCACTTTATGTCAAAATTTTATGATATTGATTGTTTCTTTGAAGCAGAGTTCAATGAAGAAAATATCTTCCAAGCATCAAATGAAGGGAAATTGCAACAAGAGGATCTGTGGGTGATATATTTTATTTTTGAAGATTGTGAAGTTGTTGATGAACAACAAAAGATAACCTTACATTTCCCAACAAATGTTCAACAACAATAGATTTTTTCCACCTCACCATGAAAACAAGATCATTACAAAAAGGAGGAATTATTTCAAGACATTGTTGATAAATAAAGAATCTTGGACGAGGTCAATAATGAGGAGAAATATGAAAGTATTACCAGATTGGAAACTCCTCATATAATAAAATACAACAACATTCTTGAGCAATCAATATTTGATTATATTGAAACATGTTTTCAAAAAATTGTTGGCCAAGCAATGCCATCAGATTCTCAACATATCTGGATCAATTTTTCCTTGACACATTTTGGACATTCCCCTAACTCTTTGGTACAAACCCCAATATGTTATTTAAATCTAGATTTCATGCCAAAAATCGGTTGGATGTGTGAATGGATCCATTGGAAATATACATACACCTAAAAGTGTCCCTTTCCTTCAAGTAAGGTAAGGTACATAGATCTTCTTTGCACATATTTTACTTTTTCGGTCAAAATTTTGCACAATAAAGTAGTTGATATGTGGAGACGATATTTGAAGATAACTCCATGGAAGAAGAATTTCAAGAATCTATTTTGAAGATGAATCCATATCGCAATGGATAAGGTAGTTTGTCTTCATATTCTAGTGTTCTCAGTAACCCACAGGGGGTCACTATCCTGTAGTTGGAGTCAGTTGTTGACAAAAAAATGTTCACCTATATTTTCCCGATCCCAAAATTAAAAAAAAAATTGATATCAAAAGAAGAAAATTTTTGAATGATTATAATTTCAATGTGTATCCCTCAATATCATCTTCTTCACTCATTTTTCAGATTCAAAATCCGAGTTTGTATGCTCAAGATATCCAAGTTTTAGTCAAACCAACAAAAAAATGCTTCTTCCATGTGGGACAAAGCTAATTTCTTGGAAATATGACCAATTTCTTGCAACCTCGTTCAATTCTTTGAACCATGCTTTCTCTTGGAACCATTTTGGAACCATTCATTTCTTGGAATTGTATCTTGGAACCATTTTGGAAACATTCATTTCTTGGAACTATATCTTGGAACCATTCATCCCTTAAATCATTTCTTGGAACACATCATTCCACACTTAGAATGTTTCTTGAATTTATCTTCCCCACACTTCCTCTTCCATATTTCCTCTCCTATAGTGTCCACACTTAGTTTTATTTTTCTCCTCCTCTCCTCTCTTATTTCCAACACTTAGTTTTATTTTTAAATCCCTCCCCACTCCTTATCTCTCCATCATCATACTTCTTCTCTACATTTTCTTCCCATACTTAGTTTTTATTTCTCTCATCTTATCCCATCTCCTCACTCCTTATATCTCCTTCATGCACTGTGAGTTCATCATCATCGCAAGTTCACTCGCCTTACTACTCCCTCACCTTCCCCTCACCTATGACCCATATTCCCTCCCCCCCACATCATCCTACCTCACCTTATCCATATGCCACCCTCATTTCCCCCCTCCCCCTACACTACCTTATCCTTAGCCCCTCTCGTTCACCATTTCCCCTACTTAACATATATTTTAAATTAATTATATGAATTTTTAACCAACCAAATTAATCCACATGGAAGCTAACTACTACCTCCCCTTATCCCTCTTCCACCCTCATTTTCCCCTCCCTTATATTACCCTCTCCTTACCCCCTCTCATTCACCTTTTTCTCTACTTAACATATATTTTAAATTAATTACATGAATTGTTAACCAACCAAATTAATCTAAATGGAAACTCTACAACCAATCTGGCAATGACACATGGCAATGAATGGGAATGTGATATGTGGAAACCAATTGGGTGTTGACATGTGGCAGATCATAGTGAACTATCACACCGAGACATGTGGTGATGATGTTGAATTTTGATCCATCACTGACTCATGATTATTGGATGAGGATTAGGCACCTATTAGAGGATGATTGGACAATTAAAATATTTAATTGTTTCATTAATTTCCTAAGGAGTCGAACCACTAAGTCTTCATAACCTCCACATGTTTCACATCAAGTATTTGGTAAAGATTTCATTATATACATTAAATTTTCAAAATATCCTATCCAAGTGGGATATTTATTTGAGAACAATTCGAAATTTTAATGAAGAAGCATGTATTGAAATAAATGGCCTAGATTGTCCCATGAAAGTTGATCGGCGGTTGTTGAGTCTTGATGTTTTGAAGTCCATAACTTGAGATATGAGAGTCATATTTGGGAAAAATTTACCTCATTGGAAAGCTAATTCAACGAGAAATATGATGGAACATGTTTCAAGGGCTTGAACTAGACATATTTGTCTCAGAAATTGAAAAAACAATCAACAATATATTTATGGTGTGCTGATAAATCTACTTGGTACCTCGACTTCACAAACTCATATCGTGAGATATAGAAATCAAAATCGCTCTCAGGAGGACTTGTTGGAAATATAAGATGATGAAGATAACATATGAAATGATTTACATGGATGATAAATTTCATATCACATCCATAAAATTAAAACACGGTCCTCTTTTTAAAAGGGTAGTTAATTAAAATTTTCAAAATAAAATTTTATTTAAAAACTTTTATGAAAGACAAAAAAGGCCCATTACAAGATGCATATGTCAATGATGTAAATTAATTAATGAAAATTTATTGAAGAATTAATTAAACTGATTTTTCCAAGAAATAAAAACCCTAACTACTCAAGAAGTTAGAAAAGTCAGTTTTAAAAAGCAAGAAAGGGATTCATCAAAGGGATAGAGAGAAGGTTGCATTATCATAACAGATTATCAGAATAGAAGGGTCCAACCATCAAAATGAAGCCAACCTTCGATCAGCTAACAAATATATTGTGTATTATTCATCCATCAAAATGAAGCCACCATTCTTCTTCTTCTACTACACCAATTTCTCAGGGTTTTTTTTTCATTTTTCTAAACTAAACATAAGGCTTATTTCTTGAGTGTCTCATGTAATATTCCAAGATTTTTATTATATAATCATGGAGTATTTACAGACATGTATGTGACTGCTAAATAGATTTTGTGTATTATTGAATATCTTTCATGAATAAGACTCCACATAGAACTATTCTAGGGCATTGCTCTAATGATTTCTCAAATCTTGGGATTTATAAGTGTGAGCTTTTTGGAGTTTTCCTATCAAATTCTTTCAGTATTAAATGTAGAACTATTTTAAATTTCTTTGATATTATCAAAACTCTTCTCTCCTTTTTCTTGTAATAATATATGGATGTGTCCATTATTTATATGTCATTTAGAGGGTTGTATATATGATGTTGAGGATACATATATTATGATATTGAAGCCTTCCTTCAATATTTCTACAATTAAAAGATTTCTTGTTGCACATAAATATCAGATTAGGTTATTAAAGAACCATTCCATGTATAAATCAAAGCAGTAAAGATCCAGGGTTTGTTATCTATCATTATCCATAATCCAAGATATTCAATATATATCTTTTATCCAAAGAGGAGTATCACCTCTATAAAAACGCACGGGGATTCATATCCTCATGAGGTTTTTGATTCTATCTTAACCGATTCAAACATCAACATGAGTGGATGCCACATTAGTTACCTTTACTCACACATGTGGAGATAATCACATGTAATTTCAAGAATATGGCGTCAAGAACACTAACACTAATTGAGATTCAAGGCATTGAAAAACCCTATCCTTAACCTTGGACACTTATCTAGACATGTTAAATACTTTGTTTCTAGGAAAGGAAGAAATTCTATTATTTTCATATTTATTTTTTGTTCCATAGTTGAGTAAAGAAAAAAGTGAGATATTGTGAGTAGAACAAAATAAGTAAAAGACCTTGTAGAATCCATATAGTCCACGATATATATGGAAACTCCATAGTGAGTTCATATTTCTTTGTATTTGCATTTCATAACTGACAAGAAAATAACAAGTCATAGTCCTCGCCTTCTAGCTAGGTTTTTTCATATTGTTTTATCTTCTTTTATTTCATTCTTATTTTATTTCATTATTTTGAATGCTAAGATTGTTATATTAAATTTCAATCTTAAGTAAACACTACATTATAAATAATTTTCATAACATTGTAATATCTTTTGATGAATTGTTCTAGTGGAATATCCATGATATTTTACTTATCATATTGGTATTAGAAATGTTTTCTTTAGATTTTTGTGAGAAATTGCAGGATCTATAAATTAGATTAAAGAAATAAGTCTCAAACCATATCCATAGCATATGAGTAAGTAACAATCATAGGGATGACTTAGAGGAGATATTTTCAAAGCTAGAAACACAAGTGTTTGACATCTCTTGCAACATGGTGATCATCATAATATAATTAGAGAGAAAGTTCAGAACTTTCATAGATTTTGGTAGCTCTAACACATACATTAGATCTAATAGGAAATTTGAATACAAATAAGAACCTAAGAAGGATGTAGAAAATAAGTTGTAAAAAGAGAGACCAAGTTCCAACATTACATATTCCCACTCTTTGTTCAAAGTGAACATAAAATCCTATCAAGGTGAGACCAATGTTGTTAAGGTAAGACTAGCCTTTGTGGATTCTCTCAAGCTATGATGACCAATATATGAGATGGATGACTCTGTGTCAGGAAAGAGACAAGTCGGTGCCAAAATGAACTAACATCTTCCATACCTTATGCTCAAAGTTGGGTATCAAAGATTCTGAGCGGTACTTGGTTATGAAGTATAGAAATGGACTACACAAGTAAATCCAAACATATATGGATTTCTTGGACATATACTCATTGGGATTTTCTTATTAATATGTAGTCAAAATTGATCATAAATTCAAGTAGTGGAGTCAGAGGGAGTTCAAGTTTTCAAATATACCGCATTAGAAGCATGGCAAAGGAAATATTAACTCACAGAATGAAGGACAAAGCAAGGAGATTCAATCTAAAGAAAATTACTCCAATCCATCGGCTAAGAAGGGTGATGGGAATTTGAATAAGGAAACCCAAAAGTGGTGTGAATTCAAAAAAATCCCCTAGCATGACACCAGTGAATGTCACTTCAAATAGTCACTAGTGGCCAAGATTATAGAAAAAAAATCAAAACCTGACTCAAACTCTGATTCATAGCACAATAAATGGAAATGCATCATTGATGTAGAACCCACTGCCACCATTACAACCACAAAAATCCAACCAGAAAAGCCATAGGAGCTTGAGGAGGTGAGTGCCTCTTCTATTCACAGATGTGGGTGAAGGGGACCCCACTGTATTTAATTTTTTATAGTGGGAGCCAACAAAATAACATGATCTCAGCTGAGGTCATCAAGAGATTGAAGTTTTCAAAAAAAAATCACCCTCAACCATACACCATCAGTGATTTGAGCTAGGGACAATACCTTAGCATCAACGAGTCATGTCGCTTGTCCTACAAAATCGAGCCCTTCAAAGATGAGGTACTACGTGATGTTTCCCCACTTGAATTTTGTGATGTTCTTTTAGGACAACCTTATACGTGGAAGCGTCATGTTATTTTTCAGTCTCAACCCCATAGTGTCATTATTACTCTAGGAGGTCAGCTCTACAGGGTACCAGAGGTATTTTCGACTACTACCATTTCATTGATCTCGGAAAAACGGTGATGAAAAGTAATCTCTCAAACCAAAACATTTTCCCACTTCACGATCCAATCAAAAGGTGAACAAAATTTCATTGTGACAACCACAGCCTTGGTCCAAGACCTTTCTATATAACAGAAGAAGGTCGACAATATTGTAGAGCACAAATATAATTTTTCAACTATAAGGGTTCCTCTGCACTAAAATTTCAAGAATCCCATTGACTTGGTTCCCGATGATCCCTTACCCAATGGTACAATATATGGACACTCCCTTCCATAGAATGATAATCTTCCATATGTTTATCATACCTCTATTGGCCATGGCCCTTTTCAGGTGTGCTTGGGGTTCCATCCATTATCCCCATTGATATAGCTCTTCCTACTACATATTCACCGATAGAGTCCTCCCACACTCAGACTAAGGCAGATCATCCAACCATATTTTTTGAACAAATCCAGCACCTCCAAAAATAGGTTCATGACATCCTTCAACAAGTGAATTCCAAGTACAAGCAAGACAACTACTTTAGCAAGGAAAGCAACTCACCAAGGTTTATATTCAGTAAAAATTTCCCCATCTCTCGAGGAAAATTAACGCAATTTGGACCATTTCTTCCTAAGGGGGGACGAATGATCTAGGTGGATCTTAGTGGCCATCTATATTTTCCATTGAATATGTTGTAACATGGTCTAAATGTTTCTTAAAAACCTCAATTGTGTTTTTTTTTTAGATTTTATCATAGTTATGGTTCTTTGTAAATATTGAATAAAACATTAGAAATAGATTGGTTTCGAAATATTATAATAAAATCTCATTTTATTATAGATCTTAGTGTTTAGGTTAGTTTTGTTTTATTGTTAATAAATTAAAAGTTTATTAGAAACTTTTATAATATATTATATGGTTTTATATTAACAAACGTGCATATTCCTTACAGAATCAATCACATGCTTTGAATAACAAATCAACGGTTCATAGTTCATCGTTCCCCTCTGCATGCTTGATGATTAACATAAAGAGGGGGGGGTGAAAAACTTAACCTCGGTCAAAGGCTCATCGATGTGTCACATATTCAAGAATTGCGGCCCCCTTGGCATATAGTTAGCCTAGTAACACCCAACCCCCCACAATTGGCATGGGACCGACACATGTCTCGCGTGATGTCAGCTGGCGAAAGGGTAAAAATTTAAATTTTATTTATTTTACTTAACTTGTCACCAATCATAAAATGACACGTATCCACTTTCGATTTAAAAAAGGTAAAGGTAAATTATTTGTTTTCTTTGATATTTGTAAAGAGTTCAAGCACCCGATAAAACTATTTCAGCACCATCTGCCATTGGATTTCTAGCCCGAGTCCTGTTCAGATCAATATTTTTTCACGGGTAATTCAAAACCCTTTCACTCTTTCAGTTTTCATTTTCTAAAATGAATCCCTCTCATTCAGCTAAAGTCAAGGAAAATGTAAATATCGTAGAAGAAGATCTGGTCGAAAAAGACAAGGATATTTTTTATCATGTCTTATCGTTCGACTCTTTTGAGTTACACCAGCATGAAAACCATAATTTTAGGGATCTAGTTGATCACTACCATGCCTAGGAATCTGATTTATCAAATTATTTGGTGCCTTAAGTCTACAGTTTTCCTGAGTTTGTGGCCTGGTGCACCTCAAACTTCATCTCTTCCAAGAGAACTGTCATTTCCAAGGATGGCTCTATGCTCATCAAATTAATCCCTGAAGCCATTACTGAAATGTTAAGGTGGTCATTAAACCTTGATAATGAACACTTAAATGAATTTGTAATGGCCAAATGTTTTAGAGAATTAAGACCTGAAGAGAGAGTTTCTCTTTTACAGACATACCTGTGAAAAAATATTGACACCCGCATAAATAATGTTGTTCTTGAGTCGAGCTTATTTCTTGAAATCCAAAGAAAATTTATTTCCATGATTTCTATAATACTGGGGAAATACAATGATCTAGAATTCAATGAGTTTGTGTTAGGAATCATGGTAGCAAGTTTCCCAATTACGAACAAACCCATGACTAAATTCAATTTTTCCCAATTCTTAGCATATCAAATCCATTACCAACTCTCATAATTTGAATCTCTTAGAATATTATGGTACCAATTGTACCTTGTTTACCTCTTTTGGTCTTCTCAATCATATCATTTTACACATTGTGGGTTAAAAGTTGAATATGAGACTAGTAACCCAGCTTCAGTCATCCATTAGACCTCATTGGTTAGGAGGAAACCTATAAATGTGGATTTTCAAAGTACGTTGAACAATTTATGTCTAAATATTATATGATCATACACAATGAAGTTCCCCCTAGAATCTTTCCTAAATGAAAAGAATTATTATAGTTCAGTCCAGAAAAGAGGGTGGGAGACTAGTATATCTCTTAAAATCACACTGAAATTAGAATTTATGGTTATGAAATTATTCCTTTCCTCTTGCATGTTTTCTTCACTCCTCAATTTTTTTTATCTTGAATACATTAGACAAATATTGAACTTGGATGAAATCCATTTTGTGTGAAAAAATTATAAGGAAATATTTAAATTAAAGGAGGTAGGAACTTTTGTTATCAATACCAGATTTTCTCTGCAGGTGAAAACAAAACTCCTTTCATCTATGGGATTTTTATAGGGATATTCATGGAAGTATGATCCCCACTTTGTGATTTCCTCAAAAAGAGTCTCACATGGAAAAAATCCATGTCAACATCAACATAAACCACAGGTAGATTTGTTAGCCAATCATAATAGTTGGGAGGAGGTAAAGAATATTTTGCAAATTCACAACAAAGATCCAGAGAAACCTTTGTATTCTCCAGTTACATAAACTCCTTATCAATTTGAAAATACATATAAAAGAAAGACTTCGGATGTAATGTCCCCCACCTCTTAGAGAGGTGATGAGGAGACTCACTGGCCTGGGCACCCCCACTAGGTCATAGTCTTACACTGAAGGGGGAAGTCAATGAAGCTAAAGCTATATTTTTAAGTTGACTTAAGAAAGGAAAAAGGGATTAAAGGTAAAAGATAAATCAACAGAAGAATAGAAGATTAACCCTGGGAGTTAACCTAACTCAACAGAGAATTAGAAGAAAAAGGTATAAGTAAGAGGTTGGGGTGCACCTATTATTCATTTTGGTTTTGGATTAGCATTGGCTATTTCTCTTGAGCATTCAGTTTGGGGGTTTTGTTGTACAAACCCTTGTGAGCAACTCAGTGGTGAAATATCCACTCACCTTGTTCCAAAACTTGGTCTCGGGGATGAAAGATTCCTCCACACCATTCTAGTCTCATCTCATCTCCATCCAGTGCTTCAGAAGGTAGCAGGTTGTACTGTTCTTGTGATTCGAGAAAGGGCGCACCATTATCTAGAGGGAGGTTCGATCCAACTTATTCAGAGGGCTTGGGGCTATTCCGACACTTGGGTTTTGTTTGTAGGGGCATGATCATCAATTTGAGGACTTTTCTGGAGGGTTATCATCCTCATATCATTATCTACAGATTGGGATGTCTTGGAGCCATAGGGGACGTCCTGTGATTCAAAAAAACTTAGATCTAGAGAGATCTGATAGAGACTTGGCCATGAAACTTCTTCCACAGAATTCTCTTAGCCCGATCTACATTCTGAGAGAGTTTGAAGCCATTTGGAGTCATATTTCTACAGGGGCGAGTTGCATTGGGGTTTCAACTATTCATGGGGGCGTAACTCCTTTAGGAGCCTCATCAGTTGGAGGGGTTAGACTTGGACGTTGGGCATGAAACCTCTGGAGGAGGTTCCCACTGCCCTGATCTATCATTGGAATGAATTTGAGCCAAATTGGAGCATCTTTCCATCAGGGCTAAATTCTTGAGGGTTTCACCCTTCACTTGGAGCGTGGCACTCTTCAGCTAGAGGGTTTGACATCCAGATCTACTGGGTATTGGTCTTCATTACTTATTCATCCTTTGGAGGCTTCTTTTGTATCGGCAGAGCATTTTGTAGTAGCTCATATCTATTGATTGTACAACCATCTGAGGTTTATGCCAGATCGTCCATCTATTGTATTGATTCTACATAATAAAAAAGGTCAGATCTTGCTTGTGCTTCTATATCTTGATTATGTTATGATCTTCATGTGTTGGATGAATCTTGTATGCACTTAATAACTCAATAAACACCTGCACAACAATAAATCAGTAGTAGTTAGTGATACCAAGCGAAAAATTTAGCTTGGGATCATTACAGTGGCATCAGAGCTTCGATCCTCCAAACCTGTGGAGAGATCGGCGCATGCAGAGGTATAGTGGAATTGTTATGGGTCGGAGGAAGAAAAACAACAGTGAAACAAAGGCAGAAATGGAAGGGTCAGGGGATGACCATGAGCTTCAGGACTTGGCTCTCTTAGTAGATGAATTTGGTGAGTTCCAGCAAAACATGAACCGCACAGAAAGCACCTTGGTCCAACAGTTGGATGAGTATCAGGTAACCAACATAAGGGGACAGGTCGAAATCTCTAAAACCTTGAAGAAAGTTTATGAGAATCTATAGAAGATGAATGAGAACCAAACTAGGATAACTGACCTTCTAATGCAAGTAACCCATAGAGGGAAGGATCCTGATACATATGGGAGTAAGGAGGTTGGGGGTTTCGGTGGAACCCATGAGGAAGTCAAATATAACCTAGAGAAAGCATCGGGATCTGAAGGAAGTCTGGGAGGAGGCACGTCCCATGGGAAGATGGGTAGCAGGGCCAATCATAGGCCATACATGCCAGTGTTCACATATGAATAGCTAGGACGACACTCAAGTAGCAGAGCTAACCCTAGACCATACATGCCCACATTCACAGATGAGCAAGGGCAACATGAACAGATTGAAGACTTTGTGGAACAATTGGCCAGGAGTACCAAGGAATACTACAAATTGGATATGAGAGTTGAAAGACAGATGTCCCTAGACCAGTATTGTCAAATCAGGTTCATAAACCAACCTAGGATGAACCACAGGGGCAACTTTGAGTTTGAGCGAAGGGCAGGGAAGATAGAGATTCCATACTTTGATGGTATGGCCAAGATGACAACACAATCATGGGTGCAGAAGCTGGATACTTACCTGAAACTTAACCCCATGAGATAGATGGAGGCCATCAAGTTTTCCACTATGTACTTGGATGGAAAGGCCCATGATTGGTGGTATCATGGGCTCACCACACTCAGCCACAACCAGATTGTATCCTATACAGAATTCACTCAGAGGCTCATTGATAGATTTGATCAAGGAGATCCTGAGATACATTTCTAGGAGCTCACCCAACTCAAGAAAACAAGTATGGTTGAGGCATACATTGATGAATTCCAGAGGTTGGCAGTGATGGTGCAAGATATGTCCCCGATCAGGCTCATGATGGTTTTCACAGAAGGGTTGATGGAACCCTTGAAGGGTTGGGTAAAGGCCTTCAAGCCTACTAACCTAAAAGAGGCCATTTGGAAGACAACGGATTTGGGTCCAACTGCTAAACAAAAATTCATACCCAAACCTCCTCATAAAAATGGTGGAAGAGATCAAAATCCTTCAATAAAACAGGGAGGACATGATCCTAAGGGTTATGATAGGGGTCGTGGCAGAATAGATGATAACACTAGGAGATAACTGATAAGGAAGCAACTCCTCTTCACATGCAAGGAACCATGGAATCCCTCACACAAGTGCATGGGACGTGGACAGGTACAGTACATTGAGGTCACTTTAGATAACGAAGAAGAATATGATATTGGATAGATACAAAACATGGAGGCAGACACCACTGAGGCAGCAAAAGAAGAACAAATTACAGGACATGATAGTATGGTCACCTTGGCATCTATCAATGGAGTACCCAAGTATAAAACCTTCCGAATGAGGGGGGTCTTGCAGGGCAGAGAGTCTCAGTCTTGATTGATGGAGGAGCTTCCCACAACTTCATTGATGCAGCATTGTT
>SNQJ01S0149103.1:0-23463 GCA_010110895.2 Picea sitchensis
CCTTTCACCATAAGGGAACCACTTTGGAGTTCATCCATATTTACTTCTTATCAACCATGACAAAACAATAATGAGTCATATTTACATCAAACACTATTCGGTCCATTACCCAAAACTTTGTGCTACGGATCTTTCTTCAAGGGTTGACATCAATGACAACCAACCTTAATCAACAGCTATTGTGACAATTATTCGTGTTATTGTTTTATTATTATTACCAAAAGAGTATTATTCTTACTTGTTGTTTTGTTGATCTTGTTTCAGGTCACAGGTGATAACCCCAAGGAATCTATAGTGACGGTTGCAAGAGGAAACATACTAGATGAGACATGGAGTAGACTATCCAAGTTGTATACGTGATCGTATATATTCATGTAACAAAGAAGATGAAGAAGAAACTATTTTTGAGATACATAGTATCTCATATGGAGGTTGATTGTAAGGAGTAAAAGGCTCCAAAGATGACCGAACATTAAAAAAGAACTCACAATAGACTTGGGAAAAGGATAATGAAGCCACCTTGTCAGGAAGTAGAATTTGGTTGAAGTCTAACTCAACTTTTCATATTAAGACTTGGTATTCAAAACCAAATATATCTTATAGAGATTATGAAGTCCGTGTAGACTCAGAAGAAATTGAGAACATAAGGAGACTGATCTCAGAGAGGATTAGATGGGAAAAAGAGACATCTTCTAGGACTCGTAGATAGATGCCAAGAGTTGAAAGGACTAGATCGTAGCATCAGAGACCTCTAGGAGACATGAAATATCATGGGAATATTCCCTTATTTCAGTGACAAGGAAGGAAGCTAGTGACAAGGACTGGGATATGGATTTTTCTGTGAGACTAGAAGGGAAGTCAGTGTTGACTTCCAAGATCGATCTAACAGATCAAGCATGTTGCAGATAAAAGTATAAATATGTACAAATCTTGAATTGTGTCTAGAGGATTCTCCCATCAAGAGGGAGAAGACTATGACGAGACACTTACTCTAGTAATCGAAGAAATAGTTCCATTGTTCATGAAGATAACCAGAACAACCATGATTTAGATACAAGTATGAGATGTAGGGGGAGTAATCGCTATATTTGATATTGAGTGTCAGTTGGTGCAGTACATTAGTTGGGCCATGGAGACATGACTACAATAGCAGATAGAGTTACCTCCATGAAACAAGAAGAGCTATTTTCAGTATCATTTATCGGGACACTGTCAGGTTCATATGAATTTGTTACCATAATATAGTAGATAAGATACTCTCAGAGTTTAGCAGTGACAGTGATTCTCAGCCTCAGAGAAGTTGCATGTGAAAAGTCTCAGTTCCAAAAGGAACAATTGCAGAAAGAGTAGAGGTCATACTCTTAGACAATGAAACAGATAGTGCTTTGTAGAAAGAACATATAGCTAGCACATGATTGTGTGGATTAAGTTGCAACTGAGAAAGTATACCAGGTTGGTACAATGAGATGTGAAAATTTGGTTTCGAAGTACAGGACAAGAAGACTCATGTCTAGAAGTTGAAGCAAGCTCCAAGAGCTTGGTATGGAAGGATAGATAGTTTTTCGATGAGCTTGGGATTTACCAAGAGTAAAGTTGATCCCAATCTTTACTTCAAGATTGTGGATGATGGACCAATTATATTGCTGCTATATATATGGATGAATTATTCTTGATAGGTGAAGAAAATCTAATCACATATTGTAAGAAGAAGCTTGCTGCAAAGTTTGAGATGAAATACATAGGCCTGATGCATTATTTCTTAGGTCTTGAAGTTTGGTAGAACCCAGAGAAGATCTTCCTTAACCAAGGGAAGTATGCAGTTGAAATATTGAAGAGGTTTGATACATTGGAATGTAAATCCATGAACACACTCATGGAAACAAATTTGAAGCTACTTCGTCAGAATTGGTTGATTCTACTTTGCACAGACAAATTATTGGTTCATTGTTGTATCTGACGAATACCAGGCCATATATATGTTTTGTTGTGAACACCTTAAGTCAATATCTGGTAGAGCCCAGATGTTTTCACCTTGTAGCTGCAAAACATGTGATGAGAAACCTTCAGGGTACGTTGGAATATGGTCTCTGTTATTCTGGAGATCATGACATCAGACTGGTTGGTTATACTGATTTAGATTGGGCTGGAAGTGTTTCTGATAGAAAGAGCACTTCAAGATGTTTTTTCAGTCTGGGTTCAGCCATGACTTCATGGTAGAGTAAGAAGCAATCTAATATTTCTCTCGGCATGAAAAAAGCATAATACATTGCAACATGTTCTTCCAGTTGTGAAGCCATATGGCTTCGGAAGTTGTTGACAAGTCTATTTGATCTGGAGATGGAAGCCGCCATGATTCTATGTGATAACTAGAGTTGCATAAACATGACAAAGAACCATGTGTTCCATGATAATTCAAAGCACATAGAAATATGATATCACTATATTCATGATATGGTGCAGAGAGGAGTTGTAAAGCTCCAATATGTTGGCACATATGAGCAGGTTGCAAATGTGTTGACCAAGCCTTTGTCTCATGTAAAGTTTGAAAACTTTTGAGACAAGATTGGTATAGTCTGAAAGGACCTCCCTCGAAAGGGGGAGTGATGTTGATGATACTATGGTATCCTGACCAACAACAGGTAGCTCCGTTAGGATTTTATATCCTAGGGGATTGATCATCCCTGGGAAGATCCCAAAGGTTCGGTAAGGATGGTCTGTCAGAGTACCCGCACATGTATATGCCAACTTTGGTCAGTGGTGGTAGATCCGTTAGGATTTTATATCCTACGGAATATTTTGATTCCTGGGAAGATCTCGAAGGTCTGGTAAGGACAGTCTGTCAAAGTACCACATGGTAGCTCTGTTAGGATTTTACATCCTAGGGAATATTATGATTCCTGGGAAGATCCCGAAGGTCCGGTAAGGACGATCTGTTAGAGTACCACAAAATGTTGTTGTTGCACCTGCCTCATTTTGTTGCTATATGATGATGTTGTTATCTCAACCTCGTGTTGATGATGTTATCTCAACCTTCTGTTGATGATGTTTTTATCTCAACCTCGTGTTGATGATGTTGTTGTCTCAACCTCATGTTGATGATGTTGTATCAGCCTTGTGATGTTGTTGATGATTTTTCTTCAACCTCGTGCTTTTTTTGATGATGTTGCTTCAACCTCGTGTTGTTGCTGATGATGTTGCTCCAACTTCATGTTGTTGATGATGTTGTATCAGCCTAGTGTTGTTGATGTTGTTGTTATATCTTTTATGTTAATTGATGTTGATGAAAATGATGATGATGATGTTATTCCAGCTCCATGTCGTGAATGATGATGATGATTATATTCCATCTCCATGTTGTGAATGAAGATGATGATACTATTCCAACTCCATGTTGTGAACAATGATGTTATTGATGATGAGAAAAAACTTCTAATGATTTATAGATGTGACAGACAATGTTACATATGGTGATGATCTTGTTTCCCTCTCTCTCTCTCCTAATGATGTTGTATTATAGAATACCCTTCTTGTTAAGGGGGAGTGTTGAAATATTGTAATTGCGAAGAATATTCTAAATATAATTGAGTTATTATTATATAGATCAATCCCCTTTTGTCCATTGATCATGTCAGGACTTATGTATGACCAAATCCCCTATTGTGGATTGGTCAAACCATGTTTATATGGTGCTAATTGAGAAGTCATCCCCTAGGGATAATTGGTTTTAACCACTAGTTGAAGAAGTCGACTCTGCTTGGTGAAAAGACACAACCCTAGCACCTATCTACTAGTATAAATAAGAGAGGATGATGCCTCTTTCTCTCACTCACTCAAGTCACTCATCTAGTGCGCAAGTATTGGAGATAGTTGTAGTTTCCAGAAGAAGGAGAGAGAGGCGCATTGCTCAATCTTGGATATTCTCTAGTGTTTGGTCTTTTATCTTGGCATTGTATTGGAAATCTATATTGAGGAAGTTTTTGCTTGGTTTTCTACCCCATGAGGATTTCCCAGGATAAAATGTTGTGTACCTTGTGATTTTGTTTCTCTCAGTGATCCTTCTTATGTTATTATTGTTTAGTAAATTGAAAAGAACTTAATAGCAGCTCTAAATTTAACAATAATCTTTGAGATCGTCTAGTACATTTGCATCAATTTTCATCATGGATGTATCATTGTCATCATTCGTCACTGCCATTTGTAGAATATTTGTTGGAACTCTCTTGAAATTTCATGTAACTTCTAATAAACACATCACAAATTTATTCCACCCACCCCACATAGTGAGCAATGATTGGGGACAATGTTGAAGTTTTTTCAGTTTGTGCCTATATGCATTGAAATTTGACATGGTTATACTAGACACATGCCTTGACGGTATGGGAGGGTTTCAAGACTCAAGTATGTCTAATATCCCCACATAACCTTCAAGATCATCCACGTTTGCATCAATGTTCATCATGAACGTCGATCTCATTCACATCATTCTCCATTCCCTTCTATAGAATCTTTATTGGAAATATATTGAAATATATTGGAACTTCCAAGATTACCTTCACCAATTTCATCCACCGACCCCGCACAGTGAGCAGTGAATGGGGCCAATGTTGAAATTTCTTCAAAATGTGACTGTATGTGTAGAAATTTGACATGGTTAGGCTAGACACATGCCTTGATGGTATGGGTGGGTTTCAAGACTCAAGTATGCCTGATGTCCCCACATAATCTTCGAGATCGTCCATGTTTTCATTAATGCTTATCATGCACATTGATCTCATTCTCATCATTTGCCATTCCATTCTATCGAATCTTTGTCAGAACTCTCTTGAAATTTCTTGGAACTTCCAACATGCCCATCATCAATGTCATCCATCGACCCCACATAGTGAGCAGTGAATGTGGCCAATGTTGAAATTTCTTCAAAATGTGATTGTATGTATTGAAATTTTACATGTATAGTCTAGGCGCATGCCTTGAAGTTATGGGAGGGTTTTAAGACTCAGGGACATCATTCTCTTCATCATCGTCGTCATCATGGTTTCCATTTCCATCGTCATCATCATCATATTCATCATGACTCAATTTTTCCATCCATGCCAACAAAGATCAAACCCGACATACCCATCTTTACAGTGAAACCTGATGAAGATGCCAATTTCCATGTATTTGTCTTTTTCTTGTGGCATTCTTTGAGATGATTAAACCTTGATTCTATTAAGTTGAGACATCCCAAAAGAATTTTATAGGGTCCAACATGAAAGTGGTTTAATGGTTAATGGGTTAGGTACTATATCGGGTGAAGGGATTAATGACATCCATCGACCTTACATGATTAGTAGTGAATGAGGCCAACGTTGAAATTTCTCCAAATTGTGCATGTGTGCATCGAAATTTGACATGGTTATACTAGGCACATGCCTTGATGGTATGGGAGGGTTTCAAGACTCAAGGATGATTGATGTCCCCACATAATCTTTGAGATTGTCCATGTTTCAAGGGGTTAGGGTTTTAGGGGTTAGATGTCATAAAGGTTAATGTCTTAGGCTCAGGCTTAGTGAAATATTTCAATTTGTTTTAAAATATAAATTAATGAAAAAACTTTGGATGCATTTAGCCTAATGGTCTGGATTTACATTGTTTTACATATACAATATATGTAATTATATTTTTTAACAATTGCCAATAAATGACCACTAACCATGCTTACTCTTATCCAAGTAATCCTAATTTTTTTTGCCAATAATTCATAGCAAAGATTGAACACTTTTAAGGATATTGCAATAGGTAATTTGTATCGACACAAATAATACTGAAGAGGGCCATAAGAATCAACATTTTAAAAACATGGATTACAAATAATTCTAAAAATTTAGAAGTCTTTGTCATTAACATTATTGTCTGCAACAATGTCATCCGATGTATCATTGTCAATGTTCATATGTTCTTTCAAGTATTTAATATTATCATCATCCTTATATTGACCTGCATCTTCTTCATCATCATTGAAATTCGATTGTAGACCATCTATATTGTTACCAGATGTATTTGGATCATCATTTTCTATACCATCCATATTATTGTCTTCCATAACATCATCTAACACTATATTGTTGTCTTCTTGTGCCTGAACATAACCATCTTCAACATCATCATGGATGTTAATTTCTTCGATGTTCTCTAATCACTCTCTCTCATTTTGTTGGCCATCATTGTTTTGTTCAATATCCACTAATGCATAGTCAAATACATGCCTTAATCTTAGATCATAATGTATGACAAATATCCATTTCGGGTCCAAAATATCTTCATGGAAAATTACCTGAACATGAACGACATACATATATTAGACGTATATTATAACAATTTTATTGATTAATATACACATATATATTATTGCAATAAACTATGAATTAATAGATTAATGATCACTATCGCTTCTTATTTGAGTTAAAGAAATACCCACTCACAGTGAATTGGTAGAACATAAGGCTCGTTATCCTCTGGTAGGAACCTCGAGGAATCTATAGAAAACAATCCACTATGGTATCATGTCTTCGTTGTTGAAATATTGTAACCGCAAAGAGTATTCTATTTTATTATTGATGTATTATTCATTAGATCAATCCCCTTTTGTGGATTGATCATGTTGGGAATTGTAAATGACCAAATCCCCTTTTGCGGATTGGTCAAACCCTGATTGTAACATGCTAAATGAGAAGTCGGCCCCCAAAATATATTAAAGTGGTTATAACCACCCATAATGAGAAGTTGGCCCTGCCAGTGAAAATACACCTCAGTTCAACACCTGCCAGATTGTATAAATAAGAGAGGCCAGTGCCTCATTTGTTCATTCACTCACTTGATGATCAGAGTGCAAGTTTGGAGTTGCAATTGGAGAAGAAGAGAGAGAGAGAGAGAGAGAGGCACACTACTTGGGAGAGGACTTTCTATCTTGTTTGGTTTATTCTCTTAGCATTGTATTGGCTATCTATATTAAGGAAGTTTTTGCTGGGTTTTCTCCCCATGAGGGTTTCCCAAGATAAATGATGTGTCTCTTGTGATTGTGTATTTCTCAGTGATCCTATATATGTTATGGTTATCTAGTAAATTGAAAAGAAACCCAATAATAGCTTAAACGCTAACATTTGTGTCCTCTCAAATGCTTCATACTATCTACACTTAAAAATACAACATTTAAAAGAGCGGTAAGCCAACTCAATAATGTCTTGGATTTTCCCAACATATTGTAGATTCCCTTCAATAATATTCTTATCTTTTGAGCTTTCTTGAAATCAACCATGATTCCACAATCAAAGGATTGTCTCTTTACATATGCACTTTCTACATGATAATGTTGTCCATATTCCCACATTGCAGGATATTTCCCCGCCTATGAAAGACCATTTATTTTAGTGAAAACAAATATAATGACGAATATTAAAATAGTTAATAGTGTCAAAATTGTAAGGAAACAACATTTTGTAAAATTCCAACTGTACCTTTCTTTCACATCCTCTACCCATGTTGATTTCATCTTCTGTTATGTTCGAATCTATAAATGCATCTTCTATTTGATTTTGAATTTGTTTAGTAACCCATTCCAGTGTGCAGTTTTTGCCCCATTCCCCAAGCAGATCATTGGGAAGTGGAGTATTCCTTCGGTTGGATATCTTAAACTGTCTCCTTTATTCTAACACTTCTTCTCTCTTTTTATCATACAAATCAATCCATTTGTTCATAAAGTCCATGTGGTACAAAATGATCTTGTTGAGTATAGCACTTTAGTTTACACATATTACATGTCAACATGTTTATTTCAAAATCCAAATGTTATGTTGTTAATTTGAAAAATAAATTACAAAGAAAATTAATGATTGCAAGGAAAACAACCACAATGATCATGAATTTCTTTAATAATTTCTACTTGAACACCATTAGATTGTGGTTTTTCTCCATAAATAATATCTTATGCTCGTTCTTCATCCCATAAGTGTGGCCCATATTCAAAATCCTTACCAAGGAATTCACATAGGAATAAACATGCTTCATTCAATACATACCCTTCAGCCATACAACCCTCTGTATGTGCCTTTTGTCGGACATATCTTTTTAGAGTTTTCATATATCTCTCAAAGAAAAACATCCACCTCGTTGATACGACACCCACAAATTCATTGTCATCGAATAGGTGTATAAGTAAATGGACTTGAAGGTACATGAAACTTGTAGGGATCTCCTTCTCAAATACACATACAATTTCTGAAATTTCCTTCTTCCATTTTGGTACTTCACATTCATGGATCTCCTTGGAGGTCACCCACTTAATATAAGAATAGTAAATTAGTATGAACCTTTAGTGAAAAATTAAAATGGAATATAATATCTCTATGTATCTCACACATGAACATTTCATACCACATACCTTATAAATGCTGACAACTGACTTCTGGCATTCCTTAAGTCAACGGTAAGACATGGATCACCCCTAATTTCTAATGGCATGATATGCTATCAAACACATTCATCAAAATTCATTAGTAATTTTTCTCACACAACATAGTATCAAAATATATTTAGTACTTAATCATTGTTACCAGTAAAAATTAAATGATGATATATAATACCTTCATAAAATTATGAAAATCATGTGTTTTAAATCCTGTGATATGTCCATCAAATGTAAAAGCTTTATCCAATGATGACCCATAGCTAGTAGGTGTTCTTATTGAATGAATGCCATTTTTTAGTTGGTCTAGCTCTTTTTTTTTTCAAAATCCATGGAGCTTCTGCATATGTTTCATTTTCCCTATTTGGCCACAATTGTCTTCTATCAATTTTGGTACGCGAAAGAGCAATATCTCTCCCTGAAGACAAGGTGTCCTTCTCTTTTCTTGATATATGTCGAAGTATAGAATCTGGGAAATTTTTGAAGATGTGCATAAGATCTAATAGGTGAGATATTAATAGATCCTTCCAATAAGGGAGCTCATGAAATATGGATTTCCTTTTCACTCCTTCTAGCATATTAACTACAACTTGTTCTAGTTCTTCAATTGAATCACCCTGGTCAAAAAAATCCTCCCAGCTTTCAATTCAGCATCTTCATACTTCTTAAGCCAGTCACCTAGACCCGTAATCATGGGAAGGCCTATATTTTCAACTTTTCCATCAAATTTATTCTTCAGGCGATTTCTAAACTTATGATCTGTTGGTAGAAAAACCCTGTCGTTTGTGTAAATACATTTATGTTGATCTTTAGAATATTTCCCTTGAAATTGATAAGCACATCTTGGACATGAAAATATCCCCTTTGTTTGAAGCCTTTCAATTCAATAAGTAATGTTAATAGCATCAAAATAATAGTATAAAAGTAATTATGAAAGTTGGGATGAAAATAAATTATGAGTGTGAATACGTAAATATTTTATCTTATCAGAATAGAAACTAGGTCCTGGGAAATCATGAATATTCCAACATAGCACACCATACAACATGAAGGACCCATTTGATGGAGGACATGATATGTCATACATTCTTATGCCTTTCCAGAGTAGTTGAATCTCATCAATAAAAGGCGCAATATAAACATCCATGTTTTTAACTTAATGTTTTCCTGGAACAATGAGAGTCAGCATAATGTTCTCCTTTCTAATACTCATCCATGGGGGAATATTGTATAGTATCAATCCGACTGGCCAAACACTATAATTTGAGCTCAAGAAAGAGAATGGGCACACTCCATCAATTGTAAGACCAAACCTAATACTACGTGGTTCATCTTTGAATTTACTTGGCCATTTTTCCTCTATGTGTTTCATTGCTTTGGAGTCAGCCCAAATTCGCATGAATCCATCTTTACTCATGTTCTTTGCATGCCATACCATCAATTGTGCAAGTTAATTTCAACGAAACATCCGTTGAAGTCTAGGTATAATTGGCATGTGACATAAAACCTACTGTAGGACCTTGTACATTTGTACGATATCTCTTCTCTTTGCATACGTGGCATTCTACCTTGTTTTGATATTCATCTCTATATAAAATGCAATCATTTTACATGAATGAATTTTCTTGTATTCAATCCCCAACTCCTGACGTGCTTCTCTGCAAGTTGATGGAAACACATTTTCTTCAGGTAATATTTTAGTTTTTAGTGCCCTGTAAGATTTCCATAGATTAAATCAATTGAATGTTTGACATATGATGAACATGTTTTATATGTCAATCTATACTAGAACTGTTTATATACAATATATGGTTTATAATATCCCCTTAAAGAAATATAAATGAAGTTGATGAATGTTTACAAATTACATACACCAATTGACAATGCAAAGTAAGAAATACATTTCAACTCACTTTAGTAGGGTAGTGAATACCTTGTCTCACCAACCAAATAGGGACTTGATTTCTAATAATATCAATGTGCATGCAATTTTTGAGGTTCTACTTGCACCCGATCTGAACACGGGTGTCTTCACAGCTTACTTGATTGAGTCTTTTAGGTTGTTATCATCAAGATTACTTTGGTGGCAATTACCCCTGTTATTATCATTATTGTCAACCATTTGATCATTAGCATCATCATTGTTTCCATCCCCAAAGAAACATGTAATCATTTCATTCAATCCGTCTTCATGCACTGCATTTTCACTATCATCATCATCATGTTTAAAGCTATGTGGCAGGTCATAAATGTAAGATAATCTCATCAGCTCTTCAAATTTACCAGCTGATAGTATTCTCTCCAATGTTGCTCTTTTCACCCTAGTATGGTTTAAATTATGGTTTGGATCATCCCGTCCAAATCTTAATAACCCAGTTTGATCTTAGGTATTAGTAGGTGTGTCATCAATATCTTCTACCTATCAACAAAAACAAACATTATTTAATGTTTGACAACAATTGGATAAATCATAATTGTATCAATCTCAAAGAAATATAATCAAATATGTCTTAACCAATAAGAATATACAATGTAAAATTGTAAAAGCCTCATCGGAAAGAGAAGTGCAAAGGCGAGAGTAGCTAGGGTTTGACAGTCAAGGCCACAACAGAGAACAACATGAGAAGTAAGGGGGGCAGCAAGGGAACCCCCTCATACAAACAGGTAGTGGTGGACAGAGGAAAAGGGACGACTAGTAGAGCTTTCAAGGCACCAGTGACAGGAACCTCGGGATCAGACCCAGGGAAGCATCAAGAGAGAAGTTGCGACAAAAATGAGACCAGGGAGGAAGCCGCTAAGGAAACCCAGAAAGAGGCGCAAGAGACCACGAAGGATAACGGAACGGAGGGGTGCAACCCCTGCAAGCCCAAAACAACAATGATACCCAAGGTGGTACTAGAGGACCCACAAACGCAAATCTACAGGGACCAGATGAAGACGCATGCTCTCATATGAAAATTCATGGGGTTATGGCCCATAGAACGAACTCTGCACAACTGGATTAAATATCACTAGAAGCCAAATGGAGAAGTGGAGCTCCACCTCGGCTCGAAGGGTTTCTTCAAAGCAGTCTTTATAAACCTGGAGGACAAGGACAGAGTCTTCGAGGGAGGTCCATACTTCCATGCCTCAACGGGACTCTACATGCAACCCTGGAAATAAAAAATTTCCCCGGACAAAGAAACTTTAAAAAAGGTACCAGTATGGCTAATATTTTATTCCCTACCCCTAGACCATTGGTTTCCCTCTACCTTTGAAGAAATAGGAAACAAACTGGGGAAATATGTGAATACCTCATAAGCCACCCTAAAAGGAAGATACACATCATATGCAAGAATTTGCATAGATATGGACGTTTCGGGAGCACTCCCAGAAGCCATAAGTCTGGAATTCAGGGATGAGGAATGGATCCAAAACATAGACTACGAAGAGATCCCCTTTAGATGCAGAAGATTCCATGAACATGGACACTTGATCAGAGATTCCCCCCTAAACAAAAAGCTGGAAGCGGCAAATCCCAAATCACAGCAAGACGAGGAAGGGTTTATAACCCCAAACCCTAGGAATAAAGCTAATAAAAAGAAAAATAAAACCTCGACAAGAAACACCCAGGAGACTTGGAATACAACAGAAGGAAGGGACCAAACAAACAAAGGGAAAACAGAAGAGAAGGACTTGGAAAAAGTCCCAGAAGTCAAAGACCAAGCAACAAAAGAACCCACCCAACAACCAAAAAATACAACCGTTCAGGGGAGTTGTGAAACCCCGATGGACGGAGAAACAAAAGACGACAACACTGCCATGCAAGACGCAGAGGGGGATGCAGAAATGACCTCGAGCGAAGTAGGTACAAAAGACCCCGATCTCAGATACTTGGTGGAAAGGGAAAGCATAGACCTTCTACACATTTTAGAACAATGGAAAAGGCAGGGAGTCGACAACGTACCAACAGAGAAACTCGACCACATCCAATACCTGTTCCTACTACGGGAGGAAGACAAAGCCAGAGGACAAAAATGCACACATGGAGAGATAGGACACCTAGGAGTGAAAGCCGATGAGGGACAATCACATCTATCACCCAAATAGACGAGGAGGAAAAAAGGTAGGAAATCAAACAACGTAGCACTACAGGATCTAGTAGCGCTACTGATCATTTCGGGTAAGATCAAGAAACTCTTTCCCCATTCTCCCCCACATGTTTAAATGAATCTCATAACTTGGAATATAAGAGGCCTAAACAACCCAAGAAAACAAAGAATCCTTAGAAATAAACTAAAGAAGGAGCAACCAGATCTCTGTTTTATTCAAGAGACGAAATGTACTACAGACAAAATGGAGGCAATCAGTAAACAACACTGGTGCAAGTACAAGATGGTATCCATCGAAGACCACCAAAGGTCAGGCGACATACTAACATTGTGGAACCCACAAATCCTAAATTTAATAGCAGCCAAAGAAATCAGGTACACCCTAACAGTGCGCATGAAAATCATAGGAAACAATGAGGAGATTCTCTGCACAAATGTGTATGGACCCCACAGGCCAGAGGAAAAGAAAGGAATGATCTAAGACCTAGAAGATATAAAAGACCGAGCCACCAACCTCCATTGGATCTTGGTAGGGGAATTCAACATTATTACCTCCCTTGCGGAAAAAAAGGGTGGTACGAGAAGACTAGATCGGGAGGCGGAGGAGTTTTCAAATTTTATAGACAGAGAAGAGATGGTAGATCTCCAAACTAAAAATGGCCAGTTCACCTGGAACAACAAATGGATGAACCAGTTTCAGGTAGCTACAAGACTTTACCGATTCCTTATATCAGAGTAAATCATTATGTGGGGGCTAACATTAGATTGCAAAATCCTACCCTGGGGTGGTTCTGATCACTGGATAGTGAAAATGGAAGCTGGCTTCCAAAAAGCACCTAAGAACAGACCCTTCAGATTCGAGAAATTCTGGATTGATCACCCGAATTTCAAGGAAAAAATCAAACAGTGGTGGCGGGAGGAGAAACCGAAGCAAGGGACTAGGATGTTCAAACTACACACGAAACTTAAATACATCAAAAATAAACTCAAGGAATGGAATAGGGAGATCTTCAGGAATATAAACACAGAGAAAAACGACATCGAAAAAAAATTGAAAAAACTCCAAGAAATTTGCATGCAAGAAGGCTATACAGAGGAACAGAAAAGGGAAGAGCTCCAAATGACCCAAGAGTGGGAGGCGTGATGCCAGTAGGAGGAAACACTCTGGCGTCAAAAGTCTCGCATCCGATGGCTAAAGGAAGGAGAGAAGAACATCAAGTTCTTCCATAGAACAACCATGGCCAGAAGATCCCATAACAAAATCCTAAAGATCAAGGACTAGGATGGAATCGAGCACGAGTCCCATCAGGAGATCGAAATTGATATGGTTAGACACTTCCACAAGATAGCCCAAGAACCACATCAAGACAGATTGGAGGCCATTCATAGGATAACCCAAAATATTCCACACTTTGTTACAGAGGAACAAAACATCTTCCTGAACAAACCTATCGCCACAGAAGAGGTGGACCAAGCTCTCCAGGAAATGCCCAGTGGGAAAGCACCAGGTCCAGATGGCTTCACTGTGGAATTCTTCAAAGCCTGTTGGGAAATCGTCAAACATGACATCTATAAGGTAGTAGAGGACTCTAGAAGGTCTACCTCCATCCTTAAAGCACTAAATGCAACCATGATCACCCTAATCCCCAAAGAAAATGAAGCCAAAACCCCAGACTGGTACATACCCATAACACTTTGTAATGTGATCTACAAGATCATATCCAAAGTCATAGCAAATAGATTGAAACCCCTCCTACCTTCACTGATCTCACAAGAACNTAAAACTTTAGAAGAGGGGGGGAATGTTAATACAATTGGACCTGGAAAAAGATTATGTCAAAATTAGCTGGCATTATATGATCAAGGCCTTGGAAGCCTTTGGTTTTACCCAGCACTGGATCAAATGGATTGTCAATTTAGTATCCACAACAAGCTACTCGCTACTAATCAATGGAGCCTCGGTCAAACCTTTCTAGCCCACAAGAGGGATCAGACAAGGAGACTCGCTGACTCCTTTCCTGTTCATTTTGATGATGGAAAGCCTCAGCCAGAGCATAAAGAACGCAACAACAACTGGGGAAATAACAGAGCTCAAACCTTTCAAAAACTGCCCTACTTCAACCCACCAACAGTTTGTGGATGATACACTACTCCACGGCATACCTACGATCAAGGAAGCCAAATCCTACAAACGCATCCTAGAAGATTTTGGGGAAGCCTCGAGCACTGAGATCAACCACTCCAAGTCGATGATATTTTTCTTTAATACCAATCCAATTATCCAAAGGAATTTGACCAACATTCTAGGTTTTGAACGGAGAACACTTCCAACCAAGTATTTGGGGATTCCTTTGATAGACAAAGTTTATAAGTTGTCAACTTGGGAAGGAGTAATAAATAGGCTACATGAGAGGGTAAAAAACTAGACATATAGGTCCCTCAACCTAGCCGACAGACTAATCCTAACCAAGACTATTTTACAAGCCATCCCCACCTTTATTATGTCAGTCTTCCCCACTCCACAGGGGATCCTACAGAAAATCAGAGCCATCCAGAGGGACTTCCTTTTGCGAGGTGATGAAACAAACAAAAAATGGGCCCTGGTGGCCTGGGAGAAAGTCTGCATGACAAAACGCAACAGGGGCTCGGGGCTACAAGATCCACAAACGACCAACAATGCATATGGGGCAAAACTCTAGTGGCGGTGGGTCAAAGAAACTACAACACCTTGGGTAAACCTATGGAAGGAAAAGTACACAACGAACACCCGTGACCAGGACAAAATCCGCTTTGGAGGAACCAAGGAAGGCTCAGCCATTTGGAACCTAGACTGGCGCAACAAAGCATGGATTCAGACACATAGTTTTTGGGAAATCAGTAATGGCAGAACAACCAGATTATGGGAGGACGCTTGGCAGCAAGAACCAAAGATGGAAAACCCGGACAAAGAGATACTCGAACAGGACCTCATCACACAAGGAAAAATCAACGTCTACCAATACTGGCAGTAGGGAACAGACCACAACAAATGGAGAATTTGGGACAAGATTAATCCTCATAACAATGAGATACCCACAACAACAATAGAAGAGGTGGAGGAGGAACTGGGCAGACAGAAAATAATAGTCACGGAAGGAGAGGACCAGTTGAGGTGGGGCAAAAAATATGGAGTGGAATTCAACCTAAAAGAAGTCTGGCACTATATGGCGGACCCAGACCAAGACGACCTAGCGCAACACTGGGATAACCTCTGGAACAACCCCCAATGGCCAAAGATTAAGATCTTCCAATGGCTAATATTACACAATCGCATCCTAACTTGGGATAACCTAAGGAAAAGAGGCTTCATCGGTCCATCAAGATGTCATATTTATCAAACTCAGGAAGAAACAACCAACCATCTCCTTGATGAATGCGCCTACACTGTGGAACTATGGGAATGGGCAGCAAGTATCTTCCGCCAGTCCGACAGGATCTGTGGTAACATTGCCGCATCAATCAAGCTCTAGAGAGAAAACTACAACGACTAAGAAGAGGTGAACCTCTGTTGGACCCTCACCCCAGGAGTGATCATATGGTCGATATGGAAGGAAAGGAACCAACACATTTTCAGAAACTAGAGCTGGCCAGAAGGGAAGATCAAGAAAACAATAACCTCCATGATATGTGAGACGGTGATGAGCCACAACTTCCAGGAGGGTAGAGCGCAACCCACGGAGTAGGACTCCCGAGTCCTAGAGGTTTTCCAACTAGCAGGTGGGCGCAACCCGAATCCAAATAGACAACACAAATAACTCCAAGTAGGTGAGCGCAATTGGAAACCGCCACCTTCAGGCTCCCTCAAGTTGAATTTTGATGGGACGACGAAAGGCAACCCAGGAAGAACAGGTTTGGGAGGGATAATCAGGGATAGTAAAGGGAACATCATACGACTGTACGCTAGAAGCCTAGGCAACTCAACCAATAATGTCACAGAATTCGAAGCCCTGGAGACAAGCTTGGAGATTCTTAGCCGAGAGGGGATGAGGAACGCCATAGTGGAAGGAGACTCTGTGATAGTCATTAACACAGTGAAAAAAATCCAAAACAATACCAGAATAGGTAAAATCCAGAGGCACTGTCGATTGGCCTACCTACTGAAAAAAATCCAAGAGCACTTGCAGACAGGGATCACTATGGAATTACGTTGGGTGAGGAAGTCGGAAAATGGACTGATAGACATAATAGCAAACGAGGGGGTCGAGAACAAAGGTCCAGAACTGGACACAATCTGGTGCAACATCCTGCAAGGTCAATTCCGGGGAGACTACACCCAACTTGCGACAAAAGACTGGGACAACAGGAGTAGTATGGAATATTATGGAAAGAATGGAGGTGCAACAGACAATGAAGGACACGTAGGTCCCAGATAGGAGCTGATGGCCCACCAATCAAATAAGGTTATAAATGCAGACGCAGATCACACATCAAGCGAAGGTATGACACCACGACCCCGTCAATAAAAATAAGTACAGAAATTACCCATTGGAAAGAAGAAGAGATAACTCGCAGGAGGCAAAGGACGAAGGACGCCAAGTTACACTAGGGCCAAGTAGGAGCATACCTCACCTAAGTACAGAGATGGGACGGGGAAAGGGATGGCATACAACGAGTAGGGAAAATCATTAGCGCAGGGATAATGACAAGATCATCAAGCGCACACGCTTTGGAACAAAGGATACTGACGGGCAGGACCACCTTGAAAAGCAGGCCATGATTGCAAGGATGAGACCGCAACCGGGTTGGCTCCATAAAGGTAGGGACACCAAAATTTACCACAGAACGAGGCATCACAATTACAGGGGCCACCTTACTTACCAGAAGGGGGTGAAACTAAATTGGGAAAGAACCCAATGTAAGAACCACCACCTCCAAGTGAAGATGGTACGCATGAATAAAACCAGCAGCAAAATAGGCCCCCAGGGGAAGGAACCTCCATAGAGTTCCCGACGGAAGACAAGAATCGAACATGCGGCCAAGGAAGCAAAGAGAACCTTCCACACGAAGATAGACACCAAGGGGAAGAAGATCATTAAATTATGGGAGGGAAAAATCAACAATGCCCACAAGGGCAAAGCCTGTTCAACACTAACCCAGGAAGCAGGGGGGATACGAGAACGCGGAGCCACACAACCGAGGTTAACCCTCTACCATAGGACGGTGGATGAAGCTTGGAGAAACAAAATGCTGATAGGAAAGATGTGTGCGGACCGGGGGGAGACCAACAGGATGGAAACCAAAGAGAAAAAGAAAGAGCGCACAAGAATTCTCAACCGCCTCAATAACCTAGAGGTGGGGGTAAAAAGGCTGGTGGAGGACCAGAAAAGACAACAGGAGAAACTGGATTGGATGGCAGGGAAATTTCATCTCTATCTACGCTACTTCCACCATATAGATATCAGTCCAGCCGACAGAAATGGAACCCCAGCATGCATCAGAAAGCTACGTCTGGTGGAACAGAGGGAGGAGGACATGGCACAATAGGAAGGGGATGAAGAGCACCCCATCAACCTAGACTAGCCCAGATCATGTCTCTCAGAGTAGGAGCTAACCCCACTATGTTTAGACTTTTTGTTTTCTTTTGATGAAGTTTTAAGACTAGATTATGGTAGCCTGGGTTGGTTTCCCGTGGTGGCGACCCAGACATTTCTTGTTTATTTTCAGATACTGCATTCCAGGGACCCCAGATCTGGTTTCCGTTCAGGCAGATACTGGGATTCCAAGCATTAGTTTTGTACTATAACATTATAACGCAATATAGATTCACACACTCATTTACAAAAAAAATAAAATAATATATAATGTATGAACATATATACATCAATTGAATAACGAAACATTATTTTATAGACTACTTCTTTTATACAAGAATTTAAAATCAAACACAATTTTGACAACATAGTTTATAAAATGTCAATCCACACTCATTGATTATTCTTTGGTTTTATTCCCTTACGAACATCCTTAGGGATGTTGATTTTTCAATAGATAAGGTTAAGCATGAAGATCATTCCATTTTTAGCATTTAACCATAACCATAAATGTTGCAGCAACCAAGGTCACAAGAAGAAGCACCATGCACAAGAACACAAGAAGTATCTTGGGAAATCCTTCTCAACAAGGGAAGAAAACCTAGCCAAATTCTTTTCTATATTCTTCAAGAGAAATACCTTCACCACCAATATAAAACCTAGCTCACAAGAGGGTTCTCAAACCCTAGATGACTAGCACCCAAGAGAGGTGTGCACTTTTCCCAAGGAAGGGTACTTGCTGAAATTTCCAAACTCACATGAAAGATATAATTCCTCAATGGGGAATTTACCTTTACTTATACTAACCTAAACCTATCAAAATAAGTGTCTTTTGGCACAACAGGGCCGACCTTTCTATTTCACATTATAATTAATATTAACGATATTAATTATCTTTTACATTTATTACTAATCACATTAAGGTGGGGCCGACCTGTACCTTTTACATTACAGTTAGGGTTACACACAGGTCTGACTCTTGAACAATATAGCAAGGGATATGATACACCCACTAGTGATCATCCACTAGGGGCACATCTATAGGGATGTCCATATCTCTAGCCCACTGCGTTACACAAAAGAACCAGTTCTTCACATGTTCACATGTGCTCGTCCACAGACACGTCCACTCTACATATCTTCTTTCCCACTACCTCACACAGGAGAATCATCTGGAGTTTCTCGTCGACTTTGCTACTTAGAGGAGGCTAATTCATCATCTTCATTTCTGTTCACATGATGATGCACCCAACACTTTGGGATTTCACACGTTCACCTTATGCTCAACCAAATGAACGTCTAACTCAACATATAGTCTTTCCCACTGGATAATCATATGGAGTTATTCTCAACTTTTTGAATGGAGGAGGTCATCTCTACGTTCTAGCTCTATCTTAGGTAGAAACCACATCCCTTCTTAGGGGCTTTCTCTTAGGTTTGTAAGCTGGAGAAAGACTAACATAGCTGCAATGATCCACATCTCATAGGTTTGTAAGCTGGAGAATGTCTCACATAGCTGCAATAATCAACACTCCCTCTCAGCTAGGGAGGCATTATTTATCATGCCAAGTCTCACACAGATGTATTTTGAATTTTGTCTTGGCCGAAGTCATCAATACTCCCTCTCAACTAGGGAGGAATTGTTCACTAAGTTAGTTTGGTGAAGATGTCTACAATCTGCTCATGTGTAGGAAGGTACTGCATGTGTATGATTTTTCCTTTGCATCATATCTATGATATAAGGATATTTCATCTTGTCATGTTTCGATTCATTAGAAAACACTGGGTTCTCAAGGAGATTTATACATGGCTCTTGGTTATCATCATAGGATCCATCTCATGGTCAAGTAAATTTGTCAGAAACTTGTGAAGCCACATTGCTTCGCACACTCACTGCTATATATTTTTTCTCTGGTGCACTCAAGGCCAAAGAGTTTTATTTCTTGCTGCATCAGGAAACCATGGAAAATTTCATGGTAGAACATCAACTGAATGTGCTCTTCTGGTTTACTGTACTTTCTTCTCAATCTGAATTGGCATATCCTGCAAACTCAAGTTCACACTGAGGCATGTCTCAGGCCATATCCAACTGTGCCTCGGATATATCTTAATACATGTTTCGTTGTTGTCTAGTGAGTCTATCTCGGTTGACTCATGAAATGACTAAGGACATTCAGTGCATGGCATGAATCAAGTCTGGTGTTCACCAGATACATCAGTGATCCAATCAGTTGTGGTTCTGTTTCGTCTTAATCATCATCAATCCATCATGGTGGATTTTGCATTCTGTCATACTTAAACTTCTTTAATATTTTCACTCTATATTTTCCTTAACTCAAGAAAATCTCATTGGTCCTCTGTCATACTTCTTGTCTCAAAAAATAGTGCATCAATCTTAGATTCTTCATATCTAATTCAGAAGTCAAGGATTACTTGTATCCAACAACAAGACTTTCTAAATAAGTCATCAAAATCAGGCTCTCATCATCAACATTGTAATGATATAGGTTTGGATAAACAACACTCTTGCTGAAGTCCAAACTCATCATGAATTTATCTATCTGATATAGTTTCCAACTCATGGATAGTAGTACAAATGGAAGTATGTCGGTTTTACTGAATCAAGTGTCTCATCATAGATAACTCCCTCTGTTTGTGAGAAACTTCTGGCTATAGATCTCATTTTGTATTTCTGGACACTTCTATCAGCTGCATGTTTGATCTTATAGATTCACTTGGAAGTTACCATAGACTTCCCTTATGCATCATTATTTAAGATATATTGGTATTATTTTGTTATGGCATCTTTCCATATCTGTTCTCTTGTTGCCTCTCTAAGACAAGGAGGCTCATCATCAATGAGATGGATCATGACTGAAGGATAGCTCAAAAATCTCTTTTGCTTTCTCGGGATGTGCCTTGAGAGGCTTGTATGTTTCACTGCCTCTTGCAGAGTGAGTCTAGGTAGGCCTTTTATGCCCTACTGCAATATCTCTGAACATATCAACTGGAGCAACTGGATCAGCTAGAATAATGTTTGTCTCCCTCTAAAATGTTGAAGAGGGATAAGGTATTGTCTCACTATCAATCTCCATTTGAGATTCTTTGGATCTTTGAAAGGTTATCTCTTCTTCAAGGACAACATCTATGCTTGTCTCAATATTTCACTGACCATGAATGTAGATATGGAATGTCTTCGAAGATTCACTGTTTTATCCCATAAATGTATACTTTCTTCCCGAAGGATCTAGCTTAAACTTCTTCTCTTTGGGTACATGAAAATACATTGGGCACCCAAATATCCTGAAGTGTTCAATCTCAGGCTTCACTCTGGTGAAGGTTTCTTCGGGAGTTTATGTTTTTCAAAGTCTGATGAAGACTCTTGTTCTGAACATGTATTGTGTCATGCATGCTTCTACCCATGGAATCATAGAAATTTTATGATCATGCATTATTGTATTGGTTGTCTCAATGATGGTTCTATTCTTCCTCTTTCTCAAATTGTTTTGACTCCCTATGAGTCAAGTGACTCCCTCTGAAGGATGAGCATCTTCCTTTGTTCTTAACCTGTCTGGAACAAGAAAACAAGAGGAACCAAAACAAGAATATCTCCTAAAGGAGAATAATGGGTACATCTCTAGAATCAAAACAATTTAGGGATTGTTGTCACAACTACAACGCCTACTTGTAATGTAGCAAACTTTAGAAATATAGGTTAGAGGAATGGCAATTACAACAATCAAACTTGGAGTCTTCGCTTCTAGTGTGTTGTTCCTCTGAATGCACTAAGATCCCTCTGGATACAAGACTTCAACAAAAGTTTCCTTCATCCTACAATTAACCTCATGACAATGATACAAATAATAAATATACAAGTGCATACCTGAGGGTGTTGATATGATTTCTCTAATGGCACATGGTTGATCTCTTTCCTATAACATCTTCATGAAGGAGGTGGTCATAGTGACACCTTTTTGTATCACCCATAATAATTCTTCCTTAGAAGTCTTTTCTTCCAGAAACTTGAATTTTTTTTATTCATCAAGCTTATCTTCAACATAGTTTTGTTCATCATAATTTTAGATCCTTCACAACCCTTTGTCAACTGGTCTAGAAAACCTAACGGCTAGGATAGGATAGAAATTTTAGGTTTTTTTGGACTTATGACTACCAACAATAAGCCTTTGAAAGATAGGAGAACACTGGTGAACTGAAGAGCTCCTTCAATGAGTTGCAGAAACCCTAATTCTGAAATTTCTACAGAAATTGACTAAACCCTAGAAACCCTAGGGCCAAAATTTCAAAATACCCTGAATTTCACTCTAAGAGTCTATGGAGGTGTGTTGGAGGAGACCGTACTCTCCCATGCCAAAATTATCCCCAACTTTCAAGTATTAATGGCCGAAACAACTCAGAAAGGAGGGTCGTACGAATTTTTCTAGAAACCCTAGAAGGGTCGTATGGTTCTGCAAAAGGTGAGATGCAACTTGGTGGATGCTTGTGAAATGGGTTCTTTCAAGACCTATGCTTTGATACCATGCTTATTTTTGAATATATAAGGTTAAGCATGAAGATCATTCCCTTTTTATCATTTAACCATAACCATAAATGTTGCAGCAACCAAGATCACAAGAATAAGCACCATGCATAAGAGCACAAGAAGTATCCTGGGAAACCCTTCTCAACAAGGGAAGAAAACCCAACCAAATCCTTTTCTATATTATTCAAGAGAAATACCTTCACCGCCAATATAAAACCTATCTCACAAGAGGGTGCTCAAACCCTAGAATACTAGCGCCCAAGAGAGGTGTGCACTTTTCCCAAGGAAGTGTACTTGCTGAAATTTCCAAACTCACATGAAAGATATAATTCCTCAATAGGGAATTTACCTTTACTTATACTAACCTGAACCTGTCAATAGAAGTGTCTATTGGCACAACAAGGTCGACCTCTCTAAGTCACATTATAATTAAGATTAACCAGATTAATTATGTTTTACATTTATTACTAATCACATTAAGGTGGGGCTGACTTGTACCCTTTACATTACAATTAGGGTTACACGTAGGTATGACTCTTGAAACATATAGAAAGGGATCTGATACACCCAAAAGTGCTCATCCATTGGGGGCACATACATAGCGATGTCCATATCTCTGTCTCACTGCATTACACATAAGAACCAGTTCTTCACACATTCACTTGTGCTCATCCACAGGCACATCCACTGTACAGATCTTCTTTCCCACTGCCTCACACAGGAGAATCATCTGGAGTTTCCCGTCGACTCTGTGCTCAGAGGAGGCTAATATATCATATTCATTTATGTTCACATGACGATGCACCCAACACTTTGGGA
>SNQJ01S0149105.1:0-23393 GCA_010110895.2 Picea sitchensis
TATCATCTAATCATATGCACTAATATCACATATAAAACAATCAAACCCCAATATTTCACTCCTCGACTCGATCCAGAGTCCAAGGGGTTCCATCGATGCCTCTGCATCCTTGAGATCCAAAATCCTACACACTGAGTAAAACAAAGTCAATAGCACCTATCTATGTCAATGCAGCAAAATAACATGTCATCAATTCATAACACCTCATAATCATAGATCAAATGCCCAAAATTATATTAATCTAGATCACTTACGAGCAAGTGTCCTCAAAGAATAAGTTTGTTCAGTGCGCACAAGAGCGGGATGTTACATGGAAAAACTTTTACAGAACTATGAGGGATATAGTGGAACAAACATATAGATGTAGTTTCCACTTGCAATATATAAATCAATCCAATGATTCCAAGAATCGGATTACATTTAAACTACAAGAAGCATTTCGATAGCAATGGTCACTGAGACCTATCAGACTTGCAATAGAAAAAACATACAACAACAAAAAAGAATCATTCAAAAATAAATATTCCTAAGAACACTTTTTAGGAATATCTCTCTCTCTCTCTATATATATATATATATATTACAAAGTATTCATTTATTAATATATCAGTTTTGTGATATTTAGTTTTCATATATCAATATAAAAATAATTTATTCTCATGTTATTGGTTCAGGAAAATTATGAAAATCTCAAAGAACTAACGAGCTTATATCTGAAATATGACAATAATAATGTCCAAAAAAGTGTACAAGAAGATGGTCAAAGAATTGGACATAATTGCATCACATGAGGAGATATCTCAACAACAACGTTCCTCAAATGTATGTAGTCATTGAATTTTTCTATTAGGTACAAATAATTAATTATACATTAAATATTAATTTTCAAATATTCTCTTACACAAAAGAAAATAAAATGGAACTCATTATGCACAAAAAATTGGACGACAAGGAAGAAAAGGGTTGATAACAAATTTTGTGAGTAATTGTTATTTCCTTATAAACACTTAAGGTTTTGTTTTGTATATTTTAAGTGTTTTACAACAACCATCATTGAATGTCTTCAAACAGGTGCTAACATACAAAGAAGATTCATCAAAAAAATTGTTGACAATGGGTTAATTAAGGGTTGTGAGTATATGTTGGCATATCAAAAAGTAATTGTCGAATTTGTAAGTATAATCTATGTTGTTTTACTTCCCACATTTTATAATTAATGAAACAAAAATAATACTTTATATTAAATCTATGATTTATTATGGTATAAAACTTGTAGGAAACAATGTATGGAACTGAGCCAACAAAAGAATTGTTGAAACAAGGTATGAGATTTGATTTTGAACATATGTGTATGATTCATGAGTCACTTCCTTCTATGGAGGTACGCCGCTTTTCAATTTAAATTCATGTATATTATTTATTTCAATTTTCATTATTCTCGCGAATGTAAATAGACTCATTACAATTTATTTCTATGTTTGTAGATGGAACTTCAAGAAGAAAAAACAATCAATAAAATCAACCAAACATTCAACAAAATAACCCAAGGCATGGAAGTAGCTCTAGCACAATAGATCAAGTGAAGAATGATGACCAATATATTTGAATATCAATGCAAGTTGCAATTGTATTATTTTGAAATAATTGACTGTGAAAATCATACATTTTTGTTTAATGTAATGAACATTGTTTCCCAATTGAAATACAAGGGATTACCGATAAGTGTTCCATTTTGTATGACAAAGACCCTCTTATTCATATAATAAAATATGCTTTAATTTATTCTATTGTGTTGTCCAATGTCGCGGTGAAATGTTACATCGTTGATTAAATATATGGATGACTAAATATTATAATGAAGAGATGGAAAATCTGATGACATGACAAATTAATCCAAACATCATATCCAAATTCACTAATCAAAACATAAGATATATGTAATTTTTTTGATAAATAATAGAATTAAAAAATAACAATAATTTCACTATCACAGGTCAATGTTTCTCAGTATATTTTAATTATTAATCTCATCGGTGTGTTTAATATTAAAACTCACTAGTGCGTTTCATTTGAAATTCGCATCGGTGCTTTTATGTAATAAATTAGCACTCATTTCAATATTTGTTTGATACCACAGAATTATATTAAAAAAAAAATCATTCGTTTGCTAATATTATATGAAGCACCAGTGTGTATGTTGTTTTATATGCATTGGCACTATTGTGTTATTAATAAGCATTTGGGATTTTTTGTTACTAAAAAGCACCAATGATTTCTAGACTTAATGAACCAGACCATTTTTCCATGTGACACACTAGTGAATATTATTTGATACAACATCGGTGCCTTCTTATTAGTAACGCACTGGTGCGTTCTATGAAGAAATCCTCGGTGCTTAATTAGTTTTAACTGTCCCAGTGCATTTTCATGTTAACGCCCCGGTGCTTACATGACAAATGCCCCGGTGCTTATTTTTAATGTGTTGAACCTGCACAGAATAAATATAGCAAGAAAATACTATACACATTTGCAAAGATAAATTGAGAAAGAAGAAGAAGGAGAGAAGGAATAGAAGAATTATCATTAACCGTAATGAATAATGAACAAATTACACATGATATACTCTGTATAACTCAATGAGTGCGCACTGGAGGAGAACCAATGCACCATGGTGGTGGTATAGAGTGATCTGGACACACACCAATAGTTACGGGAGTGAACTGCCACCTGGTCTAGTCTCTCAAGCAGTTACGGGAGTGAACTGCCACCTAGCTGAGTTAATTAGTCAACCAATTTTCAGTTAACTAATTGAATAAAAAGTAGTGAGGAGTAGATCAGGGAATCAAGGCTAATGCACCACTATGGTGATGATCCCAAGGAAAGTGCGCATTAGATGGTGATAATCCCAATGTTGCATGGTGACAAAACCAATGTAACATCTAAACTCAACTTAACTAGTCAAACTGAAGTGTCAACTGAAAGAGAATATTCTCCAAGTGGAATATTCTCCTCTAAAATATAGGAGACTGGATAATGACTAATAAACAAGGAAAAACATTAGGAAAAAAAAATCCTATGTGTGTGTGAAGTAACTCCAACACCCCCTCTGAACATCACTATGGTGAAAATAAAGAATGGGTCCCGCCAACGAGGCCATGTTAGGTACCCAAATACAAAAGATACACTAAAATAAAGTGAGGAAAGAGGCAAAAACTCATGGGAAAACCCCCCCCCTAAAGGTACAATGTATGTAAAAATAAGAAATATAGTTGCTAGGAAACTGTGTCCTTCACTCCAAGACGACTTCGTAGAGAATGGAACTTCTACTCAATGAAGGTCTTGGTGAAGATGTATATCATCTGTTCTGCTGAAGGATAGAAATGTAGGTTGATTATCCCCTCATGTACTAAGTCTTGGATGTAGTGCATGTGGATCTTGAAGTGATTTTTCCACTGCCTCTGAACTGGATCTCTACAAAACTTCAGAGTGTTTTGGTTGTCACACCAGATGATGATCAGCCGATGAAAATGAATGCCCAACTCAGTGAGAAAATTTTGTAGCTGGATAGCCTGAATGGTTATGTTAACTACCCCTTTGTACTCTACCTCGGATAAATATAGATCAATGGAAGCTTTCTTCTTGCTCGACCAAGAGATAGGCCTAGAACCAAGACTAAGTAAGTAACCAAATGTGGAATTGCGATTAGTGCTATCACTATCCTAGTCAGAATCAATGAACAGGATGAGATCTAATGTAGAGTCTGATGCATAATGAATCCCAAAGGTGATGGTGCCCTGTACGTATCGAAGGATATGCTTTGCAGACTTCCAGTGTAGCTCATGCAGCTCCTACATGAATATCGAAACTGCTCCAACGGCATAGGAGAGGTCTGGTCTGGAGTGTGTGAGATACAACAAGATCCCCACTAGCTGTCTATACAGTGCGTTGTCAACCAGTGGAGTATCCCCATGATCCTCAAGTTTGACTCCTGATAAGAAAGGAGTCAGAGCAGACTTGCAATTTGTCACGTGAAATCTCTCGAGGAGATCTCATGCATACTTCGCCTGATATAGTTTGATGCCGGATGCATATTGACTGGTATTGAGTCCAAGGAAGAAGTGTAGCGGACCCATGGACATTATCAAAAAAATTTCATGTAGAATCCTCTTAACTCCAACAATCGCTTAAGTAGATCAATCAGTGATCAACAAATCATTAATGTATAGAACTAAGAGTAGAAGTGAATCAGTCATCCTGAGCATGAAGACATTCGGTTATGATTGACAATGTACAAAGTTCTGTGATAACAGGTAGGAGTCCATCATAGCATACCATTCCCGCGGATCCTACTTGAGTCCATAAACAAACTTCTTCAGTCGACATACCAAACATGAGGCTAGCATAAATCCCTGGGGCTACTCCATGTAGATCTCCCAAGAGAGATCACCATGAAGAAATGCACTCTTCACATCCAAATGATGAACTTCCCATCCCTTGGATACTGCAATTGAAATTGACAATCATATGTAATCCATTTTCACTACTGGAGCAAATGTCTCATCATAGTCAATACCATGACCCTACTGAAATCCTTTGGCAACAAGCATGGATTTGTATCTGCTAATCGGTCCATATGATGTGCACTTGGTACTGTAGACCCATCTGCATCTGAAAATTTTCATCCCAGAAGGAAGGGGAACCATATCCGAAGTATGGTTCTCGAGGAGGGATTTGTACTCCTTGTTGGCACAAGGGTAGACCTAGGTTTCAACGCTTCAACAACGCGCCAAAAAAACCATAACTACTGGCCCTTTCGACAACACCTGCGAAGCAGATGAAGTCTCACCCGAGGTAGAGGAAGGGGTGGTTGCAGGACTCAAATCTCTGCAACCTAGCTGGGACACATATATGTGATTATACCACTCTAACAAAGAACTTAGTAGTTAACATTCATCAATATTTAACCTTTATCCACATCGCAAATCCAAAACCTAATTACATAAAAATACAGTATTCAACCAGATATAACACATCTAAGAACTTAGCACATGGAAAAGATCAGATCTAGCATTTATTCACATCACTTAAGCATTAAGTTATCATACTAGATTCATCTAAAAATTCATTACTGCACTTAAGATTAAATTATATACACAAGACAATAACCATAATGCACAAATAAACCATAACACATGATATATGTGGTTCAACCTAGTGTGGGGATACGTCCACCAAATATTCTCTTCTTTATTATCTTCTGTCAAGATTCTTACAGGCACAGAGAATCAAAACCTTACTCCGTAGAGGACAGGAGATCTGCGTGTATCTTGCCAGATCCTCCTTCCCCAAGTTAGGCTACAGCATAAATCTTCTCACAGTCTGTACACAAAGCACCATAAATGACCTGCACTTAGCTTTGCAAGTATCAACATATACTATGCACAAAGCCTCTTACAATTACTTACACTTAGCATAATACTTAGCGCTTAGCATCACACCGGTACCTCCTTACTTACATCACCTAGATTTCTATTTATACATTACAAAATGGGCCTAAACATGGGTAAAACCATGGGCCGACATCCCATTCCTGTTACATAAACCCTATTCCCAAAACTGCCCTAAAAAGGGATCGACATCCCATGATCTCTGCTTCAAATTGCACTCTCCCTTCGACCAGGCTGTCGAAGTCCCAAAAGAGGTCAAACATGACCAAGGATCTCCAAAACTTGGTCAATGGCCAACAAGCTCCCAACACTCACCTGTGACCCGTCCCGAATCACTCTGGTCTGGGTAACTCTACCTTAAAAGCCTCGAGGTTGGCTTGAGCTGCTTCAACCTGTTGTTGAGCCAAGACCTCCTATTTGAAGAACTCTTGAACAAATTCCTCATTCACAATTCCCTCTAAGAATTGTTATACCGAAGTGACTACTCATTCTAGCTCTACTCCTCTACCTTCAATTTCCTCAAAAAGTAGGCAAGCTGCATCCTGGACGGGCTGGAGCTTCTGATTCACTTCCATGACTTTTGTTTGTATTGCATGGACCTGTTGTTGAGTCATGCATTGTTCTTGGGATATTTTCATTGGCTTGACCATTGCCAAGGGCTTTAACTGTGCTTGCACTATTGTTGCTTGTTTCTTTGCTTTCTGGAGCTGTGACTCTAGTGTTTTTAGTTTAGGGTCCTCAATAAGGTTCTCATAAATCTGTGCACTGCGACTGCTTAGTTGTTTACATTCTATGGCTAATGATTTGATCCTTTCAACTGGGCTACAAGACGTTTCTTCTCTCTATTCTCACACTTCTTGCGGAGTCCTTGGCACTATTAGTAGCTCTAGTTATTCTATTCTCTGTTGAAGCTGATGAATGGCTTCAGTAAGCTTCACCACTTGACTCTCCATCGTGTCTTCTTCCATTTCCTCTAAGCCTGTCATGAAGCGAAGTGCTCTGCAGACTGCTTCTTTAACTCCAACCTTCTTCATGAGTAGTTGTTCATTCTCCAACTGGATCTGCACTCTATCCTCTTCGAACTTGATTTGGAGGTCATCCTTCTCTTGTTGTGCAACTCGATGTTTCTCTATGATTTCCTCTTGTTCTTTCTTTAGGGCCATTGTGGCCTATTCTTTTTCTTCCTGCATATGACAAAGGTGAGCTTCGGTTTCATCACCTATTCTGCAGAGTTGGGCAAGCTCATCTCCCAACTCTGGTTCTTCTAGTGGTGGGGGTGCAGTGGACACTGCGCGACTGGAGTGAAGGGCTTCTTGTACTCCTCTCAGCTCTACTTTAATCCTTTCATACATGGTTTCTTGTTTCTCTTTAGTTATCTGCAAAATATCTTTTGAGGCATCTGATATAGCTACAATAATGAAGTCGAAGTCATCGACCATGAGTACAGTCTGCAACTTCGACTTACTCGATTTGGACTTCTTCCGCGATGTAGGTTTCTTCAGAGAAACCTTTATTTTCTTAGATGTATCTGCCTCTTAGGGGCTAAATTTTGCTCATGGGATAACTTTCCATGGTTTTTCCCAAAAAAAGATTCGATATTCAAAAAAATATTCACCCAAATTCTATAGGATAAAATTATTTTACCTTAAAAATCGCCAAACTTTTATACAAACTATACATAATCATTGGAAATTTGAATATTTTTACAAAAATATCGCTAAACATTTATAGTTGGCATATGAAGGATTACTAAGATTCGCTAAGGTTTCTACATTTTAAAATAAATTTCCATCCTTAAAATCATCCCTGCTCTTCAAGGGGGTCCTAGGCGATGTTATTTCGCCCTGATTCTTCTTCTCTTCTTCCTTTTATTTCTCTTCTTTGTCTACTTAGTCATATCCTCCTCTGCTAGGTGAATTTGATGCAGTCTCTTGTGATGTGTTGTGTATTTCATGTACATCTTCCTTCTTTTTCTTCCTGCTATTGTTGGGTGCATCATACTCTTCGCAAGTAACCACTGGACTTCCAATGAGGTTAGCATCGGATAGTGCTTCCTGGTCAACTAGTATAAGGAAATATGTAGGCGATTCCTTAGTGATTTCTTCCAGGTCCTCCTCTATGAGCTTGTAGTAGGACTGAAGCTCTTCTTTACTTTTTTCTATGCACGCAATAAAAAAATAAAATGCCTATTTGCGCGAAACTTCATGACGGGCCTGAACCTGTCTAGGGTGTTTGACATCATATGAGGGAAAGACTCAATATCCCTCTTCAACTACAAGTAGTAGGTATGGAATACTGCATTCGACTGCCATTGTTTCCCCATATTGCTCGAATACCAGAGTGTGGTGAGCTTCACAACTAGTGGCTCGAACGACTCAATGTCAGCAAAGGTCACACATTTCAACATTTCCCAAGCAGTGAATGTGATGATGATCAACATCCAGCTAAAATGGAACTCATATCCCTGATCCTGAGCTTTGCGAAAATCGAGTTCCAATTGATTGACTAGGTAACTGGCCCAATTCATTTGTAGTCCTCCCACGCATTTTCCTGTGAGGTCAATGACAAACCTTATGACCTGCGTGGGTATGTTCTTTCAGACTATCTTACCAACAATCAACTGGAAATAAAGGCACAGTGCGCAATTATGAATGGAGGCTACCTTGTAGCCTCGCGTCCTTTCTCTACATTGTCATAGGTGTCTTTAATCTTCTGTGCTTGGGCACGGTCTACAGCCTTCCCTGGATAAAATTCTTATAGGTATGGTCCCTACATGCTCAATCTGGTGATCCTATGCATTAGCACCGGATCGAGGGTGATGCGTATGTCTAACCATAGATACCCTCCATGGAATCACAATAGCAGGAGCTTAATGCACGCTTTAACCTTCTGGTGCCTTCCAAAATGTGGTATCTTCATCACGTTCAAGACAGTGGACCTCACGATGTCCATAGTCCACAGCTGGGGGATTATCTTCGACTTCTTTCCCTTGGTCTTGGTCAAATATTTTTGAGGTGCAAGCATGCAATAGCTCTTGTGGTCTCCTAGGTTATAGTCATTGATATTCAAGGTTGGAATCCTCTCCAATTACAGTGTAACTGCTTGTATTCCCTTCAGAAGGTACGCAGTGATGACTGTGTAGTCAAAGTCCCTCGGGACACTGTCACGACTCACCACAACGGACAGAGGTGGGATGTAGTTAGGTAGGATGGATGGAATTAGCTTCTCATTCGCCAAGTCATCATGATGCTTGGTTCTTTTCTTGTTCGCAGCTAGTTGGGATGATCTAGATCCACTAGTAGTTGACAGGGAGGCTTGCACTCCTTGCGTCGATGAGGCTTGTATGCCCGCAGACATCACCTTCTCGACCATGAAGTCTATTAGAATCTCTTCCATGGATTTTTTTTCTTCACTAATTGTCTCCAACATGCACACTCGATATTTGATATCTCAGGTTGGTGAACAATATTCAATGTAACAGAGTGGATGTCGAGGTCTCAATGATAACTACGCAAAATCAACTAGTTCTTTGTGGGCTCGAATAATCAACTAGTTCTCTACTCTCTTGTAAATATAGGTGTCTCCAGTCTTCCTGTGTCCTTTCAACTTCAACATCCATATCTTTGGTCCTTAGTAGATTCGACTAGTTATCTTGTTCTTTCAGTAAGTGCGTGATTCTCCTAGCCATGAAATCTCTTAGTTCTTTCTTTTTCTTTTCTAGATCCTCCTCTTCTTGTTTCCTTCGTATCTGATCTTTCTCAATCCAGGTTTTTCCTAGAAAGATAGAAAATGAGGCGTTGTTCTCAACAATCTTAACGATCTCAAATTATTCTTCTATTGAAGTGCAATGACCACTCATAGATGTCTGGGTATGTCTTCCATGTAGGGTTATCGGCTTTCCCCTAAATAATTCTATTCCTCCTAATGAAGGAACCATAGAAGGCATTCCCAAAATTTCCCAAGTTCTTTCTGTCATGATATTCACCTGTGTTTCCTCATCCAGGACACAGTCTATGTCAAAGTCTCTTATTTTTGTTTCTATGTACTCTTTCTCTTTTAAGACCTTTGATAAGTTGCTATTTTTGTGATCATTCAAGGTTTCTTTCATATGTTATAATAGAGTCTCTGATTTTTTCTAGGGTTATATCATATCCTTAGTTTTCTGGCATGTCTCATAGTTTTCTTATTTCATATTCATCTTTTCAACTTTAGCAATCATTCTAAGACAATCCAAACCTTCATGGTCCATAGATTTATAGAAAAGACAACTAGGAATTCTACCAGGGCATTCCTTAGCAAGATGTCTCAGTCTTTTGCAACTATAACAAAGGGTTAATCCTCTCTTTCTCTTAAATGATCCCCAACCTTTCCTTTACCGTGCACTGGGATCACAGTAACTAACCTGCAAAAAATTATTTGTAGGATCTTGCATCCATTTGTTAGTCCAAACATTCTTTCTATGCATAGGAATACAATATCTTTCATTGCTTCTATTAGATATAGTCGTATTAAATCTTCTTTCTTCTAACTGTGCCCTAGTTTTCAAACTAGGACAAAATTGATCAAACATACCTAGATCCATACTTTCGAAACAATTTTTTTTACTTATCTTACCTTTATCAGAGAACAAAGCTTCAATATATTACCTCTTTTCTTTAGATCAAACTTCTCTTCTTATCATAGAGATTCACAATTCAAGTGGAGTACTGTGCACTAAATCAACAAATCTATGCACAGAGGTTTCTTTTCGTAAGTTCCCAACAATCACAGTTTCAGTCCTAGCAACAGAACCAATTGTTGGCACAGGGGCAGACCCAAGGTTCAACACTTCAACATCGCACCAACAAAACCCTAACTACTACCCCTTTCGAAAACACCTGTGAGGCAGATGAAGTCCCACCCGAGGTAGAGGCAAGGGTGGTTGCAAGACTCAAATCTCTGCAACCTAGCTGGGACACAGATCTATGATTATACCACTCTAACAAAGAACTTAACAGTTAAAATTCATCATTATTTAACCTTTATCCACATCGCAAATCCAAACCCTAATTACATAACAACGTAGTATTCAACCAGATCTAACACATCTAAGCACTTAGCACATGGAAAATATCGGATTTAGTGTTTATTGACATCACTTAAACACTAAGCTATCATACTAGATTCATCTAAACATTCATTACAACACTTAAGCTTAAATTATACACACAAGACAATAACCAGAATGAATAAAACAACCATAACACAAGATATACATGGTTCACCCCAATGTGGGGCTATGTCCACCAACTCATCTCTTCTTTATTATCTTCTGTCAAGCTTCTTATAGGAACAAAGCATCAAAATCTTACTCCATAGAGGATAGGAGATATGCGCGCACCTCGCTAGATCCTCCTTCCCCAAATTAGGCTACAACACAAAGCTTCTCACAGTCTATACACAAAGCACCATAGATGACCTTCACTTATCTCTGCAAGTCTCATCATACACTATGTACAAAGCCTCTTACAATTACTTGCACTTAGCACAATACTTAGCACTTAGCATCACACCCATACCTCCTTACTTACATCGCCTATATTTCTATTTATGCATTAAAAAATGGGACTAAACATGGTTAAACCCATGGGCTGACATCCCATACCTGTTACATAAACCCTAATCCTAAAACTGCCCTAAAAACGGGCCAAGATCCTGCGATCTCCACTTCGACTTGTGCTCTTCCTTCAACCAGCGTGTCGAATTCCCAAAAGAGGTCAAACATGACCTAGGATATCCAAAACTTGGTCAAGGGCCAACACTCCTCCTATATGGAGGATTCCCATAAGGTATTTCCAACATCCTCTCCATAAGATTGTGGATCTGAAGACTGAACCAATAAAATATGCCTAGAGGGAAATGGTTCAGTGGAAGTGAGTGCAAAAGGAGGCTCCTAGAAATCAGATCATTTACTCCTAGTATCCGTTGGATCACCAACAGGATCCCCTTCTGTTATAACCCTAAATTTCTCTACACATGCATACCTGGCATTTGTCCCTCTTACTTGCATTTTTTGCCAAGTCATGATTGAGTTGCTCTACTTAAAAACCCATTTTTTGAATATGTACGCGCACTACACCAATAATGCTTTCTTCACCACTACAACCTGCATACGTATGCATGTTATACCACTGCATCCTGTGTATACTTGAAAAAGTTGCAAAAAATAAAAATTTGCAAGGAATTCGTTGAGATTACAGGCTATTGGGTAGTTTTCCAACTAATCCACTGCCTATAGCCCATCACCCAACCGAATAACAATCCTTTTGTAATATAAAAGGAGGTGTTGTGGTTTCATTCACATATAGACATAAGAACATCGAAACTCTTCTCGTTTCACATCCCTCCTTGCCCCAAGTAATTGCATCCCTTTTGTGAGAATTTCCTCAAAGTTCCCCAATTTTCCCTTCTTCCTCCATCAGAAACCCATTTTACTTCCCAAGAAGAAGGTTGAGAGGAGAATCCATAGGGAGGTGCACTTGGATCTTGGTGAAGAGGAGCCCAGGCCAGGTTCGTGTAGTAGTAGTCGTCTTTGGTTGTAAGTGATCATTGTATTGTCAATAAATGAAGTACTTTTTCTGTCCCAAATCATGGCGTGTTGATTGTTTCTAATGGTTTATGTTTTAATATTCTAACGTCTAACCTTGATTTGTATATGAATTTCATGCTTGTAGTTTTTGATTTGTCTATATTTAAATATAGGCCAGCCTTGGGAGGATACGTGAAGTCAATGAAGCTTTCAAGCACGAGAGGATCGTCATCGGACATGGAGTAGAGGTACAGTTACTTGATCCTTCTCATATTTTCTTTTCTTGTATGAATATTGGGTATGTTTGGGGTAGTTAGAAATTGGTTGAATTTTAGATGGTTGTGATCTACCTACATTATGAACCCTAGTGTAGTCTTAGGGGGGGTTTTCCTGCTAGCACATGCATCTTGAAGAGTAGTATGTGCCCACTTGGGCCTTTGCTCTGGATCTACAACAGAATCTGAATGCTCTGACTCTACATCTAACTGTACTAAATCTGAATCTCAATCGTCCGAGTCCTATCAATCAGAACTCTCATCTGAAGAAGAGTCAACATGTGCATGCTCATCATCTCAGACAGGTGGAAGAATGAAGGTGTCTTCATGCGGATGTTGAGGTACCTGCGAGACACTTTCCTTGAGTTAGACACTACATTCAATAATGAGTTGGTCCGAGGAAACATAAATAAGCCTATATCTCTTCACGTAGTTAGGATATCCAACAAAAAATCACTTAGTGCTCTCTGGATCAAGTGCCTTCCTCTTTTTGGAGGGAATCTGGGCCGATGCACATGAACCGAAAATGCGAAAGTGGGTCACTTCTAGTTTTAGTCCGCTCCAAGCCTCATAGGGGTATTATCCTTGACAGATCTATGGGGAGATTTATTTTATATGTATGTTGCAAAATTAAGTGCTTTGGCCCATAGTCTCTGTGGTAGTGACTTTTCATGCAACATGCAACATGCCATCTCCTTTAGAGATCTGTTTTTCCACTCAACAACTCCATTTTGTTGTGGAGTATAGGGAACTATGTGTTGTAACTAGATACCTGCCTCATGGAAAATATTATGGATCTCCTGACTTACATACTCTCCCCTGTTATCAGTTCAGAGGAATTTTATCTTCTTTCCAGACTATATCTCAACGAGGGCTTTGAAATCTTTAAGGTGTTGAAAGATCTCGGATTTTTTCCTGAGAAAGTAGATCCATGTAAAACGTGAGAAATCATCAACAAAAATAATAACAACCCTCACTTTTTCTATTGATAGATGCGGAAAAGGACCCATAATATAAAGGTGTGGAGGCTCTCTGAGACTTTCCTTTGTCGAATTTCTTTTGAGGGTGTTTTCCAAGAACACATCCCTCACATACTCTCTTGGAGAAATGGATGTATGGTAGACCATAAACCAATATTTTCTTGCTAATTTGTTGCATGTATCTGAAATTCAAATGTCCAAACTTTCCATGCCATATCCTACTACTTTCATCAACATGAGTAAGTAGTAAAGAAGAATCAGGTTCAATGAATTCAAAAAATGTATACAATCAAGACTGATGATTTACCTCACCCGTAGAAACCCTAGAGTTGGTTTACATGGAATTTGGTGTGAATATGACTTTATTTCCAATGTCATAATTTTTCATCTAATACACGAAGAGAAGGTTGACGAAAATTTTGGGAACATGTAGCACATTCTCGAAGCTTTCGTTGGTGAGTTCAATCCTTCCTTTGTCAGTGAATTTGAAAGAAGAGTTGCCCCCCATCAAAATAGGAGGACCTTTGCATGCATCCAATGATCCAAGCATCCAGAGAGGAGTTGATGGCAATCAAGGCATGTCTAGAATTGCCTTTCTTGGAGTTCTGATATTTTATATTCTTCTTCTTAGCACCCTCGGGGATGCAATCTCCAAGGTTTTTTTACTGAAGTGTTTGAGTCATTATATCTGTTTTTTTTGCATGCATGCAGATTCTGGATGGAATCCTTTGTGACAGTATGTGCATTTCTCCCCTTTTCTTCTCTTTTCCCCTTTGGATCCTGAGGCATCGGTGAAGGGTTTTGTGTACCCTTCCTTATTCGGATGTGCATGAGATTTTGATTTCCATTTATATTTATATTTCTGATATTTGTGGCTTCCATATTTCACAGTGAGTGCATGCACCCTTGGGCCTTTGATCTTGGCCATGTTGATGAGCTTGGTTTTCTCTTGTGTCAGGGATTCTATAAAGTCCTCAAGATAAGGCATCTTCCAGGTGGCTCCAAAGGTGAATATGACAGAATGGAATGTGGATACGAATACAGAGAATTCGGGACCAATATTGGAGAGAATGGTGAGAACCATTTGTTTCTCCTCCTTCAATTTATCAACCCCACAAGCTTTGAGTTGCAACAATAAACCCTTGAATTTTGTAAAGAAATATTGGATATTGTTGAAGATTTTTCGATCCAATGTGAGAAGTTCCACCTCCATCATGTGTCCCCTCATCTCATCCTATTTTCAAAATATACCTTAAAAGGTGGTCCATGCTTCATTGGGAGTCTTACAGGAAGATATATGAAAAAAGAGATCGGGAGAAACAAGACTGCAAATTGTTCTGAGTGCCTCATCCATGCGATTTAAATCTTGGATTTTTCTATGGATGATGTGGGTTTTTTTATATGTATTCAAGGTTAACCTGTACAACCCTCTAGTTTGGATATGTATGGCTATTTTTTCTTTCCATGGAAAGTAGTTGTAAGGTGTAAGAATGAACTCTTTTTGGAAATCCCTCTTTCCGTCGTCTTCAATCTTTTGTTCCTGCAAAACAAATTGGTGTATATTTTGCGTAGTAGTATTTCGGCTATGATACCATGTAAATGTGTTGAACCTACACATAATAGTTCTATCTATAAAGTACTACACACATTTTCATAGAGAAATTGAGAAACAGGAAGGAGAGAAAGAATAGAAGAATTCTCATTAACCGTAATGAATAATGAATAATTTACACATGATATACTATATGTAACTAAATGAGTGTGCACTGGAGGAGAACCAATGCACCATAGTGGTGTTCTAGAGTGATATAGACACACACCAGAAGTTACGAGAGTGAACTTTCACCTAGTCTAGTCTCTCAGGTAGTTACAGGAGTGAATTGCCACCTAGTTGAGTTAACTAGTCAACTAGTATTCAATTAACTTATTGAAAAGAGAGTAGTGAGGAGTAGATCAGGGAATCAAGGGTAATGTGATAGTCTGGTGATGATCCCAAGGAAAGTGTTCATTAGTTGTTGATTATCCAAATGTTTCATGGTGACAAAACCAATGCAACATTTAAACTCAACTCAACTAGTCAAACTGAAGTGTCAATTGAAAGAGAATATTCTCCAGGTGAAATATTCTCCCATAAAATATAGGAGACTAGACAATGACTAATTATGACTAATAAATAAGGAAAAACCTTAGGAAAAATAAATCCTAGGTGTGTGTGAAGTAACTCCAACACTTATACGACAAACGCCCCGGTGCTTAAATATTTTACTTCCCCGGTGATTTCATATTTTACAACCCCGGTGCCTGAAGTTAAGTGTACAACACTAGTGTTGCATGTGTATGTATGCATTGGTTCTTGTGCCTTATACAAACACACCAATTTTTAAACATCCACTAACACCTCCGGCCTCCCAATTTTTTTTAGTTATAATCAACTTCCATTATAGTATCCACAAAAACATATGATATCGATAACAAATGTTGTAGCGAAGGTTTTCTTGATAATTTTTGCCAATTTTTAAACACTTGAAACCTCTGCAATAACCTCCACTAAAAGGTCTTTTCCTTGTAGTGTATGGTTGGTAATTGTTCTCATAGTTATGTAATTTCTTCATGGGATTTGTCCTTCTTTGAGGTGAGTTTCTTTAATTTTATGTTCTAACTTAGAAATGCTTTCAAAAGTTTCATCTGTATTATTATGAAACATGCCTCATCCGATGGGTTGCATGAATTATTATTAGTGATTTTGGTTGCATCAATTTTAGGGATATACTTTGATTATATTCGTGGCTTTGTGCAAATTGCACCACTTTTAGCTCTTTTTTTTTCCACAGAAAAATTCATAATTTCATTAGGTAGATACAAAATTACATTCGTAGGTATATATTGACTATGAGAAAATGGTGAAGTATATATTGACTTGTAATTTAAGCACATCCATTACTAAAGTTTCAACAAAATTACATCTTTTTCATATCACCAACATCCTTATTTTTCTTTTAGCCACATATTAAAAAAAAATATATCACAACCCATACATAAAATTGTAATCATGGATCAAGTAATATGTAGTCTATTATATTTTTTGTACACATAAAAATTTCATCAAGAAATTTTATACTTTGGATCTGTGATAAGCAGGTGCTCTCCTATACAATTCCTTCATGAAAAGGCATATGATAGTATTCAAAACTTCCTTCTGTTGATTGTTCATTTATATGCCATACACCATATTCTAGTTGTGAGGCTTCTTTGGAAAGCCTATCAGCCAGTTGGTTCCTTTCCTTGTAAATATGAGAAAAAGATATAGAGTCAAATAAAGTAATAATTTTCACAACTTCTTCAAGAATTGGAAAAAGATGAGAAATGTGACATCTTTGAAACCTCTTCACCTAGTTGATGATTAGTAAAGAGTCCCCAAAGACCTATAATGTTTTGCACTCCTTTTCCACTGCAAATAAAAGAAAGAGTTTTAAGCCCATAATCTCAGAGTAATTATTTGAACGAGCTCCCAACCCAGCCTTGAGAAGAAAAAAATGTCGTGTGGAAAAGTATATACAACCACCCCCACCAAATAGTAGTTGGTCTCCTGATGCAACCCCGTAGAAGAAATCCCACGGCCGATCCTTATCAATAATTTCCTCCTGTATCACCCATAGATTTCCAACACCCACCCTTCCCATGGATTCGAAATGTTAAAAAATACCAAGGAAAGTAATTTCCACATGAGAGGGTTACTGGATCTCATCCCCAAATATTGATGCATTTTGCGCCATCCAAATCCCCCAAGCAAGAATGAAAGGGAAAGAGTTGTTTTCCTGAGGAGCCCTTGCCATAAGCCAATATTTCAAGGCATACTCAAAGGTTAAGCCTTTCCATGGACAAAGGGAAGTGATAAATTTGTTTGATTATTCTTGTTATCACATAAATCTATCTATGGGCCGCAAGGAGACCCAATCCTTTTCTTGCACAAATATCAGTCTTGATTTCAAAGAGCACCTTTCAAAGCAACCCATTCCAGACTCGAATCAAGAAAACAGGCAAGTTCAGATTCCAACGACTAGGATTCCATTTGAAGTTTAGATCGGTGGTTCGTTGGTGTTTGGAATCCAAAAGTGCGCAAAGTATAGCACCATAGAAAAAGGTTTGAAGTCCCAAGGTTGAGCAAAGGTTAAATCTGGACCGTAGATCTCATCGAGAGAGATCGACGGTGGAAAATTATCGTGAGAATCAGGAGTTTGGAATATTGTTAAAGTTGTTCGTCAAAGGTATGAAGCCCCGAAAACCAAAGTGAGTAGGATTCATCCAATCCAGAGGGACGCATGGCACCAGATCCGAGCTCCAGAGAAAGTCACCTCAGAAAATTTGAAATGAGCGATGCATAAAGCCCGAAGTGGCCAAATCCCGAAGTTCCGAAGCACTTAGAGGTGGAAACCCGGGTCATAACTCGAGGTCACAAGAATGAAGGGGTGATGAAGAATGATTTGGCGCATGAGGCTTGATATTTCAAAAGAACAAAAGAGGAAGGTCATGGGTTTCATAAGACCTGCAGTGTAGAGCCGCCAACAACACACAACATCCCTTGAGCATTTAGCTTCGCTGCGATCCCGAGAAGACGCCGCAAATGAAAAAGGAGTGGTGGATAATCCACTGTCTCAACCCATAAATGGAAATCCAGAAAGGACTGGAAGAGAAGATCTTGCCTCTGATAGGGGAAGGCATGCGCAGAGGAGACTGTATGCGCAGTCTGACCGAGAAGACACGTATGGCATTGGAAAAGAAGCTTGAGCACACCTTTGTTGCTAGTGGCGAATATTTTTTGAGTATATAGGAGTCGTTTTGACATTTTGTAAGGGCCGATGGTTGAGGTAGGCTCCCGCATTGTAAATCTTTGATGAAATCTCTGGTTATTTGTTATGAAATAGTATTTGAGATTTCCTATTTAATATAAGTCAACTTCTTTCCATCTCTCTGTAAAAGTTGTGTTAGAACACTCGAGCACGAAGGATCCAGTCGAGGGTCATATGATGTTGTTATGAAGGTTTGATTTCAGTAGTATTGTGACAAGTTTTAATCAGTTTGTTTTGTTATCTTTTTCCCTCTCACACTAAAGAGATTGGGCAAGGATGATCTAGTCGATTTGTTTTAGATGCATCATGATGTATGTTTGATCATTGTGTTTTTATGACTATGTTGTTTAAATATACTTCAATGTCTGAAACTTTGAATACAAGAGGATCTTGTGTTTGAGTTTTTCCTCCTTAAGCTACTGGAAGACCTAATGTCCATAGAAGACCTCTACATTCTCCTCACCAATTCTTTCTTCTATTCACCTTTAATCGAACTTACTGACTGAAGATGATCAAGACCTCAATTGCTTGTGCATACCAGTCTAGTTTTAAGAGTTAAAGTGATATCATATTGAGTCAGCACCCATTTGACCTCTTTAAAATTATTTGTGACATACAAATTGATGGGTACTGGTCTTACTCTCTGTGCAATCAGAGAGTGACTTCTAGTGCTAACATTTTTGGCACCATTGTCGGGGAACGAATTGAAGACTTTTCCCTGGGTAGAATGAGAATGAGCTTCTGATTCTAAAGGTGCATTAGATATCAGAACCATTGAATATTGCAACTTGCACCTGGTAACTCCACTGTTTCCACTTCACTATTTCAGTTGTCGCTACCTCTAGCACACCTGAAAGCTGACCCAGAGAAGATTTCTCGAGAAGTCTTTTAGCAGCTTCTTTCTCAGTTTGGAAAGTTATGTGGGAGAATGACCATGATCATATCTAATCTTTGATGTTGAACAAAGACAAGACACATCCAGGCTGCATATCATTCACCTGGCGACTCCATGTTTAAAGAATCGATTAGTGACTCCACTGGTCTGAAATGGAAAAAATCTTGGCTCGAAGGTTTTCTCCTTTTAATTTCTCCTCTATTCCTAGTTTTCCAAATGTTGTCCCTACTATAAATGAATGGGATAATTATCTTCTGAGCTTTAGAGGAAGAAATCATGATCATCCTGGTGAACACTTGTTTAATTTTCATAAATGCATGCTTGAGCACAATTTTATTCACGAGGATGTCTTTATCAAGATGTTCATATTTTATTTGGAGGAAGATGCTCGTGAATGGTGTCAATCTCTCCCTACTGCTAGTATCCATTCTTTCAAGGATTTTCACGATGCTTTTAATTTGTATTACAAGGATATTTACATGTCTCATCTTATATTGGATGACTGTTGTAAGAAGTTTTCACCCCACATTGAGAAAATGATAGAGTATTCCTCATGTGATGAGTCTAGTGAAGGTCTGAGTGAAAGAGGAAGCACAAAGGATATTTCTATTCATGAGACAGATGTTTTGAGCAGCCCTGCTTATGATGAAGAAGGCCTTCCAGGTATGATTGATAATAGCGTTGATGATTACATAGAAATGGATGTATCATATTCTTTCCCTTATACACTTGTTGTCTCATATTTAGAATAAGAGATGGTTGTGGAGGAGGATTCTTCTCTTTTCCTTCAAGAGGTTTCCCATGATATATTTTCTCCTGGGGTTGAAGAGAAAAATCATGTGTATGAGCAACCAAAAGCAGCAGTTACTATTGCCCCTGAAATGGATATTTTTAACAATTATATTCTTGATGGAATTATTGTTTTAGAGGTTTATCATGTATATGAAGGGCATCCCATTTTATATGAGTATTATAGTGACGATGAGCAGTAATATTATCCTACATTTGATCATTATAAAGACACTAAGTGACATGATAAAGAGGATGAGTCATCCATTGATATACATGAGGAGATTTCTTTCCATCAGCTAGAAGATGTTATCAGAGAAGAAAAGGAGAAGTGGATCAACATCCTACATCATCCCTTCACTCACCTATGCTTACCAGAGACATCCAACCATATGTGAGTAGCTGTGAAGTAGAGCGGGCTTTTTGTTACCCATTTTTTGGGTTTCCTCAGTTATTCCACGAACCAATAAGGGAGTACATGGAGTTGCATTTCCTCCATTTATTGAAGCCTCCCAGATTTATCTTGACTTCAACACTAGGAGGACGGATGAAATATGTAATTGTTTATTTGTCACAGTTGCATCATCTATTATCGATCACTGACAGAGTCAATGGATTTCCAATTAGGAAGCTACTTGACTGGCTCTAGTGGAAATTCACTTTCACCTAGAACTATGTAAAAAAATTAGTTAGTCAAGGGATGTACATAAATAAGATTCTTTGGAGCCCATGTGTTTTGTTTTCATATTTAGGATAGTTTTCTTTTCGGCTTTTATTTCTCAGAAGGATATTTGTTTAGAAAGACTCCATAGCCCAACAGCTAAGGCACTGGAACTGCACATTCTTGGCAGCTCGCAGGGAGCATGCCATCCCCAGTGGAGCCAAATGTTATCACATAAAGTTTTCTATGGGCCGCAAGGTGACCCAATCCTTCTTGCATGGGTATCGGTCTCAATTTCAAAGCACGCCTTTCAAAGAAACCCATTCCAGACTCGAATCAAGTTAACAAGAAAGTTCAACTTCCAACGGTTGGGATTCAATGCGAAGTTCAGATCGACAGTTCGCAGGTGTTCAGAATCTGAAAGTGCGCAAAGTATAGCGGCATAGAAAAAGGTCTGAAGTCCCAAGGTCGAGAAAAGGTTAAATATGGACCATAGATCTCATCGGGAGAGATCGACGATGTAAAATTATCGCGAGAATCAGGAGTTCAGAATATTGTTAAAGTTGTTCGTTAAAGGTTCGAAGCCCCAAAAATCGAAGTGAGCAGGAGTCATTTGATCCAGAGGGATGCATGGTGCCAAATCTGAGCTGCAGAGAAAGTCACTTCGGGAAAGTTTAAATGAGATATGCGTAAATCCCGAACTGTGGAAGTGGCCGAAGCTGGAAGTTATAAAATGATCAGAGGTGGATCCCTGGGTCATAGCCTGAGGTTACAAGCATGAATGGGTGATGAATAAGGAGTTGGCACTTGAGGCTTGAGATTTTGGAACATAAAAGAGGAAGGTCACAGGTTTCATAGGACCTGCAGTGTAGAGCCGCCAGTAGCACATAACAGCCCCTGGGAATTTAGCCTCGTTGAGATCCCGAGAATAAGTCATAAATGAAAAAGGAGTGGCGGTTGATCCACTATCTCACCCCATAAATGGAAATCCAAAAAGGACTAGTAGAGAAGATCTTGCCTCTGATAGGGAAATGCATGCACACAGGAGACTGCATGTGCAATTTGACCGAGAAGACATGTATGGCATTGGATGAGAAGCTCGAGCACGCCTTTGATGGTAGTGGCAAATATTTTTTGAGTATATAGGAGTCATTTTGACATTTTGTAAGGGTCGATGGTTGATCTAGGTTTTCACATTGTAAAGCTTTGATGAAAGCTCTGGTTATCTGTTATGTAATAGGATTTGAGATTTCTTGTTTAATATAAGTTAGCTTCTTTCCATCTCTCTGTAAAATATGTGTTAGAACACTCGGGCATGGAGGATCTAGTCGAGGGTCGTATGTTGTTGTTATGAAGGTTTGATTTCAACAGTATTGTGACCAATTTTAATCAGTTCGTTTTGTTATCTTTTTCCCTCTCACACTGAAGAGCTCGGGAAAGGATGATCTAGTCGAGTTGTTTTAGTTGCATCATGATGTATGTTTGATCATTGTGTTGTTATGACTATGCTTTTTAAATATACTTCAGTGTCTGAAACTTTGAATCCAAGAGGATCTTGTGTTTGATTTTTTCCTCCTTAGGCTACTGGAAGGCCTGATGTCCATAGAAAACCTCTACATTATGCTCACCCAGTCTTCCTTATATTCACCTTTAATCCAACTTATTGACTGAAGTTGATCAAGACCTCACTTGCCTATGCATACCAGTCTAGTTTTCTGAGTTAAAGCGATATCATCTTGAGTGTGCACCCATTTGTCCTCTTTAAAATTATTTGTGACATACAAACGGATGGGTACTGGGATTACTCTCTCTGTAATCAGAGAGTGACTTATAGTGCTAACAATTCCCACACTGATAATGAAAAAGGACATCTCATAAAAAGGTGGTCGACAATATCAACATGTTCTTTTCAAATCAAGCACCATCTCAGACCATTAAATTGTCGCTTTTGAATTTTGTCCCATGTTGGAATTTTATTCTCCAAAATAGACCACACTAGAATTTTCCCTTTGGTAGGACATCATTGTTTCCAAAGTTTCCTCCACCACAAAGTAACTTCCTGCTGAAAAAAATCAACACTCAACATAACATATCCTGCATTTCGGGTGTAAGTCCCTCCTAGGTCCCCATCCCAAAGGCGTTCATCTTCCCGATCTGTTAGACGAATATGTTCTCTCCTAAGTTCTTGAATGTATGTTTCCCAAAGTCTATTGTCTTCCCCCACTAGACCCAACATTATCCCACTTCTCCATCCTTAACTCCAGATATTTGTGGAGTTTGGGTCCCCGACTTGTGCCAAATAGAAGTAACCCCCTTGCTCCAACCAGGAATGTAAATATGCATTGAGTAAGTTCTCTCTAAAATATCCCGCCCAAGGGTACAAACCAATCCTAAGTAAATTCCCAAACCCAACTGTCTAGGATAAACCATTCCCCACCACCTTGAAATCCTTAAGAACTGATTTCCACATAACATAAATTCCCTTCAAATTTAGAATAAGATTCTTGATCCACTCAAGTAATGAAAGAGGAGCCACATATTTCTGGATGAAAACTTTAGTCTAGAAGCTTTGGGTAGTTATCAATCTCCATGAACATTTTTCTGTTAGCTCTTTAGAAAACAAGAAAATATTCTCGAGTCCCCAAACCCCAAGGGATTTTGGTATCACAATTTTCTCCCATATAATCCAAGGCACCACTTGTTTATCCTTAATTCACCTCCAAATATATGAGAAGGACATTTTTCATAGATTTTTCCAGAATATCCTTTGGAATCCAAGAGAGGGACATCCAATAAACTGGGATAGCCTCCAATACTAACTTGATCAGTACTAATCTCCCATCCCTTGATGACCATTTGTAGCTCCACCCCTTTAGTATTTTTTCTAATTTTGATAAAATCCACATCCAGTCAGTACTCCGGTAATCATTG
>SNQJ01S0149106.1:9361-23484 GCA_010110895.2 Picea sitchensis
GATCATCCCAAGCTCTACAAAGCCAAGGTGTGGGTCAAACCCTGGGAGAATTTCAAGCGTTTGGAGGACTTTAAGCCTGTGGAGCAACCCTCTGTTTCCAGGGCTGACCTTGGCGTCAAGCAAGGTATTTCTTATGCCTTTATTGTAAACTCAAATTTCATCTTATTAGGAGGGCAGGGCTTTTACCCATTACAGTTTCCTTTAGGATTGGTTGCACAGTTTTGATAATTTTATGGGGATTTCTTTTAAAAGAAGAGATACTACCTATCTCGAATCTGGTAGGTAGTTGTCATAAGCTAAACGAGGGTATTTCTAGTTCTAGTGACTGTGAGGATGGCGTTGGATCCTTTTATTTTGTTTGCTTCCATCCTATATGGAGGGTAGCCGTGCTGTCTCGAGTGGTGGTCGGGTTATCTTTTTGTCTCTTCTACTGTTATCTCCTTTACTTTCTATTTTTAAGAAACTCTCTTCTGCGGTCCTCTCGTTTTTTGTTTCAGATTTTATGTTAGGACTTGTAATCCTATTCATTTTCGATCTATAAGAAATACTGTTCTCGTTTTTTTTTTTCAATTTTTTTTAAGGATTTGTAACCTTCTTCAATTTTCCGAATTCCATTAGAATCTTCACTCTTAACTTAGGTCTTAACATAAATCCATCTTAAAGTAGGTCGTATAAAGTCTTAAAATCTTTAATCTGTTGAATCTTTAATACGTCTTAACACAAAGTCAAGTCTCTAAATATTTTAATTATCTGAGGTCTTTAATCTTTTAATTCATCTTAATCTTTTAAGTCTTTAATACATATCTCCCAAAATATCCATTTCCACACTATCCTTGTCCATTTCCACACTATCCTTGTCCACAGGATATTAGCTTTACCACCCACCCAGACATGTCTCCCTCAAATTGTGGGTTGTAAGGGCACCTGCTGCATGTCTCCCCAAACAATCCCTATCCACACTATCCTTATCCACAGGATATTAGCTTTACCACCCACCAAGGCATGTCTCTCTCAAATTGTGGGTTGTAAGGGCACCTGCTGCTTCTTATTATGTGAGTTTTATTTTATTTTTATTTTAAATTTATTTTCATTTAAATTTATTTTTCTTATCCAAAACTATATTTCCCTACATACCACACCCTTACTTTACTATTTTTATCCAAAACTATCAACACCCTTACTTTACTTTCCTTATCCAAAACTATCCTTACCCAAAACTATACTTAGCAACAATGTATTAGCTTTACCCGCCTATCTTTATCCTAAGACGACTATCTGACTATCCTTACCCCACAGGATATTAGCTTTACCACCCACCCAGACATGTCTCCCCAAAGTATCCTATAAAACTATCCTTACCCAAAACTATACTTAGCAACAGTGTATCCCCAAAGTATCCTATAAAACTATCCTTACCCAAAACTATACTTAACAACAGTGTATTAGCTTTACCCTCCTATCTTTACCCTAAGACTATCCTTACCCACAGGATATTAGCTTTACCACCCACCCAAACATGTCTCCCCCAAATGGGATACTGAGCAACAGTGTATTACCTTTACCACCTATCTTTACCCAAGTCTATCCTTAGCTAATGTCTCTCCCAGATTGGATACTTGGGATACTGAGCAACCTATCTTTACCCAAGTCTATCCTTAGCTAATGTCTCTCCCAGATTGGATACTTGGGATACTGAGCAACAGTGTATTAGCTTTACCCACCTATCTTTACCCAAGTCTATCCTTAGCTAATGTCTCCCTCAGATTGGATACTTAGCTGGATACTTAGCAACAATGTATTAACTTTACCCACCTATCTTTACCCAAGACTATCCCTACCCACAGGATATTAGCTTTACCACCCACCCAGACATGTCTCCCAAAGTATCCTTACTCACATGATATTAGCTTTACCACCCACCCACCCGGTCATGTCTCCCAAAGTATCCTTACTCACATGATATTAGCTTTACCACCCACCCACCCGGGCATGTCTCCCCCAAAGTATCCTTACTCACATGATATTAGCTTTACCACCCACCCATTCGGACATGTCTCCCCAGAGTATCCTGTGAGTCCTTACTCACAGAATATTAGCTTTAGTTTCACCACCCACCCTCACCACCCACCCAGACATGTCTCCCCAAATTGGGTTGTAATTTTATTTTTATTTTTAAATTTATTATTTTTATCCAAAACTATCCTTACCCACTTGCCCACACTTACTTTATTATCCTTATCCAAAATTATCCTTATCCACATACTCATCCTTTCTTTATTATCCTTATCCAAAGTTATCCTTACCCACATACCCACCCCTACTTTATTATCCTGTGCACCCCTACTTTATTATCCTGTGCAGCATATATTTATTCATTTCATTTTAGTTTATTATCGTTACTCAGCGTTACCCACCCACCATAACATGCAAAACACATCCGATCCAAACTTAGTTGCAACATATCCTATACAAACTTAACTTGCCCACACTTACTTTATTATCCTTATCCAAAGTTATCCTTATCCACATACTCATCCTTTCTTTATTATCCTTATCCAAAGTTATCCTTACCCACATACCTACCCCTACTTTATTATCCTGTGCACCCCTACTTTATTATCATGTGCAGCATATATTTATTCATTTCATTTTAGTTTATTATCGTTACTCAGCCTTACCCACCCACCAAACTTAGTTGCAACACATCCGATCCAAACTTAGTTGCAACATATCCTATACAAACTTAGTAGGGGCACCTCATTTCTCTCTGTGTAACACCCACCCGTGCAACATTTATTTATTGATTTCATTTTAGTTTATTGTTTATTATCGTTACTCAGCGTTACCCACCCAACCACCCTAACCTGCGACACATCCCATCCAAACTTAGTAGGGGGCACCTCATTTCTCTCTGTCCAATAACAGTTACTTATTCCATCTGTTATTCCTCCGTTTCCAGGGAGGGGAATTGAAAAAAAATGAACCTGAATTGGGGAATGGGAAGAAATGAACCTTTGGTGATGGTTTGACATGCCACCATCGTTACCACTGAACCACAACCCCATTGGAAATTGTGAGGTCAAGCTTTCAATACCAGCTCAAATTTTGACGCAGATAATTTCTTCTCACCATGCTCTTTCTCTCCGATAAACAGTTTTGTTCCCCGTCTAGAGCTTCCCTAAATTGTACATATGGCAATTTGGAGTTGGATTTCACAATCCTGGAGAGGATTCCTTTCCAGTACCTGCCAATAGATTTACACACCACAACAGAAAACAAAAACTTACAAATCCAAACCGAATTTTCTCTGCTGGAAGTAGAAGACTAGAAGAAGATAAACGAGATGCATTGATTAAACTTCTTTCGGAGAAGACTGTACATACACAAAAAAAAACCAGAGTATCTCTTCCCTGTTTCTACTCTTATCTTCCACACCCAAAGTTCCACTATATTTCCCCGCCTCCCCTATAAAACAGAAAAAAACTAACTGATCTTAATTTTACTGCCATAATGGTGTAGTACATCAGTCCCCAAAATCTCTCAACAGAAGTTTCCCTTTCCTCCTAAAATTAATTAAGTTTCTCGGCCGGTCAAGTGTCCCTAAATTTCTGCTTTCACATTAACAAAGACAAAGTCATGAAATTTATTCGATTTCTTCCAAACATCTCTGTTTAATACTTAGGTTTTCCCTTCCAGATTTCAATGCATGGGGCAATTGGAAATGCTGGTAGTATTTGTATTTCCCTGAAATTCATATGAGGGCTCGGATTTCCTTCAATTTGGTCTTGTGCAAGTTTAGAGTGTGTAGGAGTGCACCTTGCTTTTAAGAGTTTAGGCTTATGGCTGATGCCAATAGGCTTCTGGTTTCTGTAAACCAGTGCATGCCGAAGGGTTAGGCTGGCGCACAGTCCCAGTGCATGACCCTGTCGTTCAAGAAGCAGCCCAACATGCTGTGAAGAACATACAGCAACAGTCCAACTCTTTGGCAGCTTATGAACTGCAGGAGGTCCTTTCAGCAAAGGCTGAGGTTGGTCCCCTGCCCTACTGTTTATGCTTTCTACGGGGTTTACACAGCTTTCTCCCTTATTGTGGGTAACAGCCGGTGCTGCTATTGTTGTCTTTCAGGTAGTTGATGCCTCTTCCAAGGTGCATTTACATCTGAAGACTAAGAGGGGAAGTAAGGTTGAAGAGCACAAGGTTGAAATGCATTGCAATCCTGATGGCAAATGGATATTAAGATCACTTTTAACATGATGCAGGGTAGTGATTCTATAGTTTATAAAGTTTATATTATGTATATTTATGGTTGTTAAGCAATATTTGTATTTATGAAATAATGCTCGCTGGTGTTAGCTAGCATCACTTTGGCTTCCTACCATAGTCTTCAAGATCTTTTCACTGGTTAACTGACTTGACCTCTTAATACTTGCTTATAAGTTGTGAATTTGGGCTATATGATCTACTTCAAAGCTGTCTTGCTGTCAATAATATGTAATGTTCACGATGTTTTTTTATTGTGTAATCATCAGATATGTGCATCTGATTGTTACTCGAGCTTGAAAATATATATTTTATAGTATATTTATAAAATCTGAGCAAATAACAGTGCAAAATGCAAAATTTGTGGTCTCTTTCAACCGTGCTAATGGAAAAAGCCATGCATCCATGATTGGGATAAGGGAGTAAAACACATGACAATACTTATATGAATCTTTGATTTGTCTAGTAAGCACTTGCAAATATGCATCATTATGAATCCATGATTGGGATAAGGGAGTAAAATACATGACAATACTTATATGAATCTTTGATTTGTCTAGTAAGCACTTGCAAATATGCATCATTTTCCATTCATAGGTAATGCCGTTTTGAGTCTTTGCTTTCTGTAGTACACTTACAAATTTGTGTCTTTTTGATTCATTTTCCATTCATAGATATGCCAATGAATCCATGAACAGACATTACTGTTCTTCTGAATCTCTTCAAAAGAAATGCATAGAACCTGATAATTTCTACCGAAGATCAATACAAGTTTGAAAAATATTTGTTTTCATACGTCTTTACCGAATGATCATATATGTAAACGCTTTAATTTCTGTTTGGAACAGTATTTTTCGGGTTCATGTGAAAACAATAATTATCTCTATTCCATACTGAAACTTCTGGTTTGAAAAGCATCCATATATTCCATACTAAAACTTCTGGTTTGAAAAGCATCCATGTGTGGCATATCTGATGGTTTGGGATTTTGTACTTCTCCCTCGGAAGTATTTGTTTTGAAATGATGTTTATTCTGTTGGGATGCATGAAGGGATTTTTTAGAAGTTCTTATATGATAACATATTGTTACACACAATGTTATTCATGCGTGGAAGGTAGCAGTCACAATCATCATTGTGAATTCAACTTTTGCAATTCTCTCATATCTATGCCTATTGCTTTGGTTGGCTTTGATTGTTTAATGCCACTCTTTTTTTTGTGTTTTCTTTTCGTCTATATTTCGTCTCCATTTGAGATCAACAAAGGATTGCAATAATTTTCCTTTAATCAAATTATGTTTCAATTAAAATCTCTTTTATGGTGTAAAAATGTGCTTAACGTTAAAATTTGTTTTGCCATGTTGTTATCTTTCTTTGCGGGAGCATGGTGTAACTTCTTTGAAGTTAATGTTACAAATTCATGCTCCATTGTGTTACAAACCCATTGAATAATAGGTTGTATTTTTAGGACAACTTGCAACTTCCATTGAGTTGGATGTTTTGCATCATAATCTTTCTATTTTACATATAAACGGATGGTTTGTATGGATTTGAAAAGGTTGTCATTACCCATGTCAGACGAGATCTCTAATATTTTCAACAGAAGTGGAAGGAACATCAAACAAAAGGAATATACTACTTTCAACAAAACATCAAACAAAAGGAACATGATACTTTCAACAGAAGTGGAGCGTACAACAAACAAACATACATGAGCAAATATTTTATTTTGTATTTTCTTCTAAACCAACGACAGGACTACTGTGGGAGAAGTTTGCCCTTTAAAAAGCTTGAAAGCGCATACATATATAGATCATTGGGAAGGAGGAAGTTCTCCTTCATCTCCCTCCATTCAAATGATCAATCTTATTGAGACATTATCCTAACTCTCTCCGAACAAAATTGACATACCCCACAGTAGGAAGTATTTTGTTAGTGAGGGTCTTTCGTCATTATCTAAAGTTGTAGGAGTAATCTGTTCAGCTAAGGTCTTTCCGATGCGCTTTAGGTCCCTTAAGAGTAGTCCTGGGTTTGCTAGGACCGTATTGTCCAAGACAATTATTGTTTCAACGATTTTTCTTGAGTTTCTTTAGAATGTGAGCCAAACTTGATGGGAGAGATACCTTCGTAGAGCCCACTTCTTTGTTAAAAGAGTTTTTTTTTCTTTTTTTTCTTTAAATTTTGAGAGTGAATGGGCATTTCAACATTGTGTTAAATGCCATGACGAATATTGCTTTTATTAGCATTTTGGGAGTGATTGTTTTAAAGAAAAATATCGTATTGTTTTCAGTATCACGTTTTCATGTAAGCATGTTAATAAAAGCAATGTGAATTTTTTTATTTACATGCAACTACTTTCAAAATGCATCAAACTGTACTGAAATTCACTATTTTCAATCTACTTTTCAAAATACATCAAACTACTTTACTGAAATTCACTATTTTACTGAAATTTTTAAATGAACTTATTTTCAAATTTCACTATTATATTGAAATTTTTAAATGATTTTTTTTTCAAATTTGAAATTGTAACCATACAAAACAATTACAAACATTTAACTATTTTTATTGAACTTCTTAGAGAACAAGATGCTCAATTCTGAGAAAAATTGAAATTGAAATTTTTAAATGATTTTTTTTTCAAATTTGAAATTGTAACCATACAAAACAATTACAAACACTTAACTGTTTTATTGAACTTCTCAAATGCAGAGAACAAGATGCTCAATTCTAAGAAAATTTGAAATTGAAAATTTTAAATGATTTTTTTTTCAAATTCGAAATTGTAACCATACAAAACAATTACAAACACTTAACTATTTTTATTGAACTTCTTAATGTAGAGAACAAGATGCTCAATTCTAAGAAAATTTGAAATTGAAACAAGAGCTAAGAAAATTTGAAATTGAAACAAGAGTTAACAAGGTTGCATAATTTTTGGCAAGTTATAGGCTTGTGCATGTTCTTCACACTTGGAACCTAAGCACCAAGCATGGGCTGCAGAAAAGAAACCTGTGCACACAACTTGGCGCATGTAAGCAAGCTATAGGCTTGTGCATGGGCTTTATACTAAGAACCTAAGCACCACGCATGGGCTTTACACTTAGAACCTAAGCACCAAGCACCACGCATGGGATGTAGATAAGCAACCTGTGCACACAACTGGGCGCACGTAAGCAGTAGAAGTGCAAAATGTTTTGGAATTGAAACAAGAGCTAACAAGCTTGCAGAAAATTTTGGCAAGCTTTAGGCTTGTGCATGTTCTTCACACTTAGAACCTAAGCACCATGCATGGGCTGCAGAAAAGTAACATGTGCACACAACTTGGTGCATGTAAGCAAGCTATAGGCTTGTGCATGGGCTTCAAACTTAGAAACCTAAGCACCAAGCACCACACATGGGTTGTATATAACTTGTGCGCACAACTTGGCGCACGTAAGCAGTGGAAGTGCAAAATGCACATTATGTGCCACTGGTGTCAAAGAAAGATGCACACACTAAATTGAGCAAGCCATAAATATACGACAAACTCAAACTCCATAAATATAGTCCTTTGTTCCCAATATTAACATAGGTAGGAAAGATAACAAGAATATGAAATTAAGAATTAGCAAACTCAAACTCAAGATTATAGTCATTTGTTCCCAATATTAACATAGGGTAGGAAACCCTCGGATGGGGTGTTAGTGCGGGCCACATGGTGAGAGGAGGAAAGGTAAGGCCAGCGAGGCAGGGAGCCATGTGCCGGGCTCGTGCCAAATCCCGTCGCCTAAACCATGCATTTATTTGATATTACGTCGCCCGCTGCACCATTAACGCTGGTGCGCCCGACTCCCATTACTGACTATACCATGGCTTCTCTGTCTGCAGGTGACTTCAATCCCCGCTTGCGACCCGACCCTCTCATCCCTCAATTGCCCAGGCCTAGCTCACTCTGGTTTTTTATGGTGCTCCCAGCCTTCGGCCCTCTCCAAGCTCTCCATATCCATTCGGGGCATTCAGTTCAGTTCAGCGTTCCCTCTGAGCTCAGAATGCCGCGCCAAAGAGGAAGGCCAAGGAGAGGATATCCATGGCATCCTCCTCGACCCCGTGTTTCTATTTCTCCCCCTGGTTCTCCCTCCACGCACTCTTTGCAGCCCGAGCTGGAACCTCTCGCCGCCTCCACCTCGCCTGCCTCTCGGTTTGAATGTCTGGTCATCACTAATAGCTCGTCGGGATCTCTTTCACGATTTCCCGCAGTTCCATCGAATTCCCTAGCCAGCGGGCCTTCTTTTGCACCGCCAGCTTGCTCCTCCTGCCCACCCTTGGGGGCGTCACCCTTTCTTCGAAATGCCTGGCACAGTACGTACTCGTCTATCGACTTCATCCCTGACTCGCAATTGAAAGATAGTCTAGCCATCCTCTATGGGCTAGTCTTTGAGCCTCGACAAGGATTGGAGGACCTCCAATTCCGACTGCAGCTTCTGGATGGGAAGACTTCGACCCTCCTTCAGATCCTTTCCACCTTCTAGGAAGCTTTCCACTCCACTCCAGAAGCTGCGGCATCAACAGAGGTGCTCCATGCAGAGGGCGTCGACAGGATTGAACAGGTGCAACAACCAGAAGGGGATGTCGTGGTGAAGGTCACGCACGGGGACACAGAGGCTGCGATAGCTACGAATATCCATGCGCACAGTCCACCTGGAGACACCATGCCAGCTGCCAACTTGGAAGGGGGCAACTTGGACGCTGATATGCAATTGGAAGGTAAAGGGATGCCCATCGAAGAGGAACCTTGGGACGCGGCCTACCAAGCCACCTGGTTAGGTTATTTGCCAAGTCTCTGACCCCACTGGGGATTTGATCTTTTTACTAGTGTATTTTCATAGTTGTAGCCTATTCAGATTAGTTCTGTTTATCTAAGACTGTCAGACTGTAAACTGCTAGACTTACCCAACTGGCTGAAGTGGTTTTCCCTCTCTTGGGGCAGTTCGGTAACTACAACATGGTTGTTTTCAAGTTTCTGTAACTCTGGACTAGTTTTTTGAAGGCCCTTTTTATATAAATTCTCTTACTTACAAAAAAAAAACATAGGGTAGGAAAGATAACAAGAACATGAAATTAAGAATTAGCAAAAACTAGCCGACCAACCCAAAAGAGGGAGAATTGCAAAAACTAGCCGACCAACCCAAAAGAGGGAGAATTCAAGATTTCAATTTCTTCTTTGGTGAAGTTGCTCAATTCTATTAGAGGTAAATTAACTACAATGTATACAAACCTGCATAGAGTGTGTTAAAAATATCTTTCTTTTAATTGGGTTTATTATTATAATTTGAAATGCAAACAGGAGGAAAATAATTACCTTTTAACCATCATTTGTCTTTGGTCTCATGTGCAACTTGGTTGGTTCTAATTCCAACATTGGAATTGCTCACCGTCCTACACACAATCAAACAATTATAACTTTTTTCATTTCCAACTTGGTAGTCTGTCTGCAGGCAGGCGGTGAAGAAATAATTGGGTTCACTGATGCTTAGTGGTGCCTGGTGGTGAAGAAATAATTGGGTTTGTTGATGCTGACTGGTGCCTAGTGGTGTATGCGACTCTTTGTCCTACACACAATCAAACAATTAGAACCTTTTTCATTTCCAACTTGGTAGTCTGTCTGTAGGTAGGCAATGAAGAAATAATTGGGTTCACTGATGCTTAGTGGTGCCTGGTGGTGATGAAATAATTGGGTTTGCTGATGCTTACTGGTGCTTAGTGGTGCCTGGTGGTGAAGAAATAATTTGGTTTGTTGATGCTTACTGGTGCCTCATGGTGTATGAGACTCTTTGTCCTACACACAATCAAACAATTAGAACCTTTTTCATTTCCAACTTGGTAGTTGTTTGTAGGCAGGGGGTGAAGAAATAATTGGGTTCACTGATGCTTAGTGGTGCCTGGTGGTGAATAAATAATTGGGTTTGCTGATGCTTACTGGTGCCTGGTGGTGTATGAGACTCTTTTTCCTACACACAATCAAACAATTAGAACATTTTTCATTTCCAACTTGGTAGTTTGTTTGTAGGTAGGCGGTGAAGAAATAATTGGGTTCACTGATGCTTAGTGGTGCCTGGTGGTGAAGAAATAATTGGGTTTGCTGATGCTTACAGGTGCCTGGTGGTGTATAAGACTATTTGTCCTACACATAATCAAACAATTAGAACCTTTTTCATTTCCAACTTGGTATTTTGTCTGTAGGCAGGCCATAAAGAAATAATTGGGTTCACTGATGCTTAGTGGTGCATGGTGGTGAGGAAATAATTGGGTTTGCTGATGCTTATTGGTGCCTGGTGGTGTATGAGACTCTTTGTCCTACACACAATCAAACAATTATAACCTTTTTCATTTCCAACTTGGTAGTCTGTCTGTAGGCAGGCAGTGAAGAAATAATTGGGTTCACTGATGCTTAGTGGTGCCTGGTGGTGAAGAAATAATTGGGTTTGCTGATGCTTACTGGTGCCTGGTGGTGTATGAGACTCTTTGTTCTACACACAATCAAACAATTAGAACCTTTTTCATTTCCAACTTGGTAGTCTGTCTGTAGGCAGGCGGTGAAGAAATAATTGGGTTCACTGATGCTTAGTGGTGCCTGGTGGTGAAGAAATAATTGGGTTTGTTGATGCTTACTGGTGCCTGGTGGTGTATGAGACTCTTTCTGAAAGGGGAAAAGGCTTCCCATGGCAGTATTCCAATGGATGAAAGGTTTTCTTCATAAGCCTAGATAACGATTACACATATGTTAATTCACTCGCTATGATCAAAGAGCCATATGTGGAGAGGATAACAACCAAATCGAGAGTCCTATAGTGAGATCAATCAAATTTGAGGAGTAGTTGAAAGCGACAACATTCACTTCAATTGGTTGGGTGGGGTGCACGTCGTAGCATTTTGGTTGGTGCCTGCCCATTCCCCAAACAAAGAATGTTCCAAGCGGGACCCAATGAATTAATTCCTTGCAAACCATAATTAATTCAAAATAAAAAGAGGTGGAATGGAGCCCACATTGGTAATTCAAATAAATAATGTAAATTTCATAAACACGAGACCCTAACTACATTTAGGTTTAAATAGTCACATTGCAGTTCTATGATTATAGTAAAATAAATATAATCATTAAAAACACATAATAGGTTAAATAGTCACATTGCAGTTCTATATTATAATATAAGAAACATAATTTCAGTTCTATATTATAGTATAAGAAACATAAGCATTACAAACACAAAATTGGGGCTATATTATAGTATAAGAAACATAAGCAGAATTGGGGGAGAGGGGAAAGAAGAGAGATTTATATTATTTGTTTTAACAACAATAAACAAAATATGATACATTATCAACCTCTTAACAACAATAAACAAAATATGATACATCATCAACCTCTTAGACAAAACTTAGTATAAGAAACATAATCATTAAAAACATAGAGTTGGGGGAGAGGGGAAAGAAGAGAGATTTATATTATTTTTTCTAACAACAATAAAGAGAATATGATACATCATCAACCTCTTAGACAAAACGAATATGATACATCATCAACCTCTTAGACAAAATGTCCTATTGCAACAAGGATCAAGACTTTATTTCGATAAAAAAACCAAGCACTATTCAAGAGAACTACATAATATCTCATTAAACTTGGAGAAACAGGGAATTCTCCCAGGAGGGAACTAGGCCAAGAAACTCAATAAAAAATCTAAGAGCATTCATTCATTAAACTTGGAGAAACATGGAAATTCTCTCAAGGAGGGAACTAGGCCAAGAAACTCAATCATAAATCTAAGTGCATTAATTGGAGAAACAAACTCAATCATAAATCTAAGAGCATTCTTTCAACATAAGGATGTTTCATTGTTCCTTATCTTGAACCTCTTATTTATATGGAGAAATGTTGGTTCAAGTAGTTAGGAGTTGGGATCAAGATTGGAGAAACAGACTCAATCAGAAATCTAAGAGCATTTTTTCAACATAGGGATGTTTCATTGTTCCTTATCTTTAACCTCTTATTTATATGGAGAAAAGTTGGTTCAAGTAGTTAGGAGTTGGGATCAAGGTTGTACATGTGTATGACAAACACTTTCTCCATTCAAAACCTATATTTTTCAAGTATTTTTTAAAAAGCCATTTTGCATGCATGTGTGGGCGGCTAACTAGCAACTTGTGTGCACAAAAAAACACACATGGGTTGCACCACTACAGGCTGAGGACATGATAAAATTGCTTGAAATGACCCAAAAGCACTAAATCAAGTTATCAATGTGGCTTAGCTCTAATCAATGGTTAACAATGAACAAATATAGTTATAACCATTGTACCAATTCAAGGTATCATTACAACTACATATAACCATAACCATAACCATAACCATAACCATAACCAATCATGTTGCGACCACATCATCATCATCAATGACATATAACCATGGCAACCATAAATAGATTGAAGTAATCAAGACCAAACCATAATGATAACTAGGACTACCATATCGAATACATCCCTATATTTTCGTTGCACATTGGTTGGTGGCCCTATTAGTAGCCTATCTGTAAAATATTCGCCAAAATAATTGTACCAATGGTTAGGTTCAAGTAGTTTTGGTGATTATGCCTAAAGATTGAAATTGGGCTTAGGGAGATTACAACATTTCTTGATCAAGTAAGTTGACTAGAAAATGGGTCAACAAAATCCATGTGGAGAATTAAAAGAGATAAGGGCTAAAGTAGTTGGATATGCTATAACAAAAGCACAAACTGTTTCAAGGATTTTCGCTAGGCTAGGTCTATGATCCTTGGTGAGAGGTTGGATTCTCAGTGACATGGTAGACAATGTATATGTAGTCTATCTTTACCCAGAGGTAATTTTTATATGGATAGAAAGTAGTTCCATTAGTTGGGGCTAGAAATTTGGATTGCACAAGTGTACAACCTCTATGATTTTTGCTCAAGGCCCATGCATTTTCTATTGTATTTATTTTTGGGGACATTTTGAAGGTCAATTGAGTTTAGCTTGGATGGTTGTGAGGAATGATTGTTATCCTCTCCACCCAGGTCCATTTCCCATAAATTACAGGTTAAGCTCCTAATGAGTATATTGTTGTAATAGATTTGAGCCTTGTTTCACTATGTATTGGAAAGTTGCCTTTGATTCAATTGAATAGCATGGAAACTGCTTTTCTAGGGGAAACACAAATTCAAGGTGCTAACTAGCAACTTGTGGAACATGTGGGTTTCACTTCTACAAGGTGTGCATAAGTTAAGATGAAACCCACATGTGGGTTTCCAGCTACAAAACTAGGGGTTTCATCTTAACTTCTGAGGGTTTCATCTTAGCGTCGACAAGTGGGTCTCAAAGCTTGACAACTTACTGATTTGATAGACGACAAAGACATAGCTCAACTCTACCGTTTAGGAGGATCAAAATGGCTATAACAGAGGTCCCCTAATGTGTGCAACTAGAATAGATGTCGATGGTCAACATACATTATAAATTCAAGAGTTTGTGAGAACCCACATAGGAGTTCGATGTACCAAGGATCAAGAAGGCATTAGGAGAATTTTGAGGTAAAAAATGGGCCTCAAAATATAAAATGTACTTTCAAAATCCACGTTATAAGAGCCAATCACATTTTAAAGGATGACATCATCATTTGTGCTTAAATTGACATTGTTTGAGTTAAAAACATTTATTTGTCACATTCTAAATAGGGGATAAAAATCCATAATTAACAATTAACCATTGTAATGTTATAGGTATTATGTTAATTTATTTTTTCTACTATATCACACTTCAAAAATATATTTGAAATAATATTTCCATTTCTTTTATTTAATATCACAATCT
>SNQJ01S0149107.1:14030-37492 GCA_010110895.2 Picea sitchensis
CTCTCTGGCCCTCTGCAATATCCTGTAAGGCTTTCATAAGCCCTTTGATCAAACCATCTTCTCTGTCCTCTGTCAGATTCGCATTTTTCCCTGGAGTGTCCTCCATTTCTTCTTCTTTGCCCTCTACGCTTCTATACCTTCTGCGCCTATAAGTGATGTTCTGCAGCCCTTCCTCAGTCATCAAGGTCGCCCACAGCTGGCCAAGATCATGCTCTGATACCACTGAAATATTCTAGGTTGTAAAAGTAGGAAGAAACCTTCTAGTTCTGGTGTTGGACTTTCGTCAAACACTTTGCATGCTTCTGTATTTACTGTTGTAAATGAAATTTAAATGGACAACAGTCTGTCTCTTTGTTTTGTTTGCTAATATGTTGGTTTTCTAACCCCTTATACCTCCCCAATGAAGTGCCAAGTGTGTTGTTTGGATATTAAACAAAACCCATAAAATGATAATGAAAACATTCACTTTTAGATGAAACAATTTGCTAAACTCTGGCTGTTTTTATTAAATATTAATGTTGAATCAATGACAGTCAACAAGAGGTGGAAATAACTCTTCAAAGATGAGGACAACGACTGGTAGGTGGACCTGGAACCTCCACTTTACACACAGCAATAGAAAAAGTGACCAAAACTGTCCACACGATCTGATATAGGAGGGCAATTCATGTGTTTTAATGTTCTGCTATTGGTTGAATGATATGACAGCCCCAAAACTCAGAAATATCCTCCTCTGCGATGCAAGGAACAACTAGCAAAGGAAATCGACCAGCAGCAATCTCCCTTCTCCTCCCACGCAGCACAAGGAAGAAACACACGGCTCAAGGAATGAGAAACACGACCTGTTCAAGGAACACGCAGCCTCAGAAGATTGGACCAGCAGCGACCACAAATGAGAACACGCCCCACAAGGAAAACACGCCTTGGAAAGGTGGAAGTTTCTTCTCCAAAGACCACACGCAGCAAGGTAGTAGAAAATGCGTCTAGCTCCAGAGAAGCGCCCCACTCTCCACTCGTGCCAAAGGGAAAAATGCCCTCTCTCTCAATTCTACAAAATGAAATCTCTTTCTCACTGAAGATCTTCGAATCACTACGCCAATACCTGTAAATGAGAAACCGGAATGGCTCCTCCAATCTCCCGGCTAGGACAGATAGTTTCACTGCCGAATCCGAGTGCCGAAATGGGTTTCCAGCTGAAACCCTCGTTTTCTCACCGAGCTCTTCTCCCAAACTCAAATTTTCAAATGAATAGTCAATAATAACTTTTCCACCTTCAACCGTTCTTTTATTCTTTCACTTTTCTTTTTCTCCATTAAAATATTCATTTAATTAATAATTGGAAAGAAATACCCTCAAAGAGGGGTTTAATATTAATAAACTCACTTTTCCTAAGTTTTCACTTTATAATTCGAAAGTGACTTTACCAATATCATTTCCCTAACTCATCCGTCTAATGGTTTACGGGAAACTGTGTAAACCACCACGGTATTCTAACTGCCTAGAGAGAATGGGACATTACATTTATTGGGAATGCCTCAAGGAAGAGTCCTCCCTTAAAGCACATATAAACTCCTCTTTTCTCTCTCTTTTACTCATTCTTTCATTGTTGTTCACTCCATACGTATTTCAGCTAGCTTAACATAGTTGATTGGTCACTTTAAACTATTTTTATCATTGGTTTCTAAGGGGAAAATTTTCTGCCCTAAAAACATAAATTTGTCTTCACATTGTTGGTTGTGTGTAGCTTTTCCAACAAGCATAGCTTGTTAGTTTTTGCAGGGTCTTATCAGGTTGGGAGGGGTTTTTCTACCCAAAATCATCCACACAACACTTCAAGGCCCTCCTACAAGTTGGTAGCTATTTCTCAACCTTTTACTTCAAGTTTTAGGGCTTCTTGTGTATAGATCTACTTATTTTTAGTCATCTTTAGTGGCCCATAGCTTGGGAGGAGAATTGGTACGGCCTACCTCCCACGTGTGAGCTTAGGGTTAGGTTTAGTTTGAAGTTTTTCATCTCAAAAGTGTCTTCCTAAGCTAGGACGTGGGGTTTGGTAAATGTTGATCATCTTCTAAGTTAGGACGTGGGGTTAGCTAGTGACTTGTTGATAAGTGTTTAGTTGCTTGGTTCTCCTTTCTTTTTCTTTCAAGTAATCTCTAAATTGCCTACACCTTGGGAGAGGAATACCCAAAATCGTAAGGCTAGGATAAGTGATGTGTTTTGATCTTCTAATACTTCAACGGTTAAAAATATTCTAGATCTAGATCTCACACACTTTAATCCATAGCTTAAGCCCTTGGGGCATAATCAACTTTCTTAGATCTAGTTGCATATTATAATCTCTTTCAAGATCTATCTTGTTTTGCATGCTTTAATCCAACACACTAAATGATCTATATTTTAATGGTTTAGCAAGTGATTTTCTTTTCCATGTTATAACATCTTAAGGCCACTTGCCATCACACTTAAGTAAATATTGTTGGATAAGTTGGTAGTGTAGGTACACTTCTAATCTTTCAAGCTTCTCTTACACACTTAATGCTTTGATCTTAATGCTTTAAACAAACACAAGATAAGTGGTATATGCTTGAGTTTTTCTTTCTTTCATTCTTTGGCAAGTTGTTCTTGCCCTTGTGCTTTAGCATTCTTTAACAAGCTTTCTCATGTGAATGGTTTAATCATGGTGACAAACTAAATCATTATTTCAACTTGCTTTTACTTGCTATACATGTGTTAAATGCTTCATTCTCATGCTTGAATATCACACTTAATAAGTTGCAGTAAGTTTTGGTTTTTTCATTTAATCGCCACTTTAAGGCATCATAAAGTGACTAAAACACTTAAGAACATACCTAAAAGTCTAACCAATTGATATACCAACTTAATAAACTTAATAGGGTGTCTTAAACCACCATCTTCACCATCTAAAACGGGGATTGAGGAGGGCAACGGAAGGTGCTAGACCGGTGACGGTCTCACTAAGCGCGACGTCCTTTCTGTAAAAACTCAATCTTTCGGGCTGACCTGTGAAGCTAGGGTAGGCCTCATTGCCTCACTTCTTGAGCATCCAACAGTTATTTGGCAACCGGGGGAGGAAGTTTTTGGTGAAACACTTAATCAGGGTAATTAAAATCTTACAAACTTAAGGAACCCTTAACTCACTAAGTAATCAAACCTTGGCTTAATCTAATACATCATAAGGTTTAACACTTGTAACTCAATCTTTCAATCCTGTAATACAAGTAATGCTTTGTGGGTAAAATCAACTAAGTGGTGTAATCATTGTGGAACACTTGTGCTTTAAATTTATAAATCTTCTAAGTGTCCTTGTTGAATCTTCATTGTGTTGATGTTGCAACTGAGGAGCAGTCCAATAGAGTAAGTGTTATTGGGGCATGCTTGGCTTTGATGTGTTGTTGATGATAATGCCTTGATCTTCTTTAATTCCTACACATCTAAAACAAAACGTGGTTAGCTTGTTGTGTTGTATCATTGTATATTTAGCATTCTTTATTGTAAGTATTTGTATCTAGCACTCTTGTGGATTAACCATTCTTTTGATAGTCTTGTAATCATATTGTAACGAAACACCCTAACATCTAGTTGACCCCTTGCCCAACCTTAGGCACTAGTCTTAGTTGACCTAGGGAAAGGCTTGCTTGACATACTAAAACCTTGCATCTTGCATTGTTGTTTTAGCATCATAGATTAGGCTCCCCCCAAACCTTAACAAATTAAAATTCACTCCTAGAAACTTAAACTCTCAAACACATCTAGAAACTAGGGTATACCCCCTTTGGCTTCCCTAGAAGTAAGCCTAGATGGAAGAGGTTCAAGTCAAAGTGACAACGTGGGCTTTGAACCTAGGCATTGTGCCTCCAAAGACACACTGAGTGAGCAGGACTTGGCTCACGTTTGCAAGTGTGTATAAGGACGACAACAGGGAGGAGACTTCTTAGGCCATTTATCATTTGGCCTATGTTGAGGTCTATTAGCTTGACCTCTTTCCATGGTGATCAACCGATTTTGTATGGCATTGATCTGATTCGCTTGATTAATCTCCATTTGCTCAGTCTGGTTGGCATGATTGATCTCCATTTGTTTAATCAATTGAGTAAGTTCCTTCATGCCATCATTAGAGGATTTTTTATTTTCAACATTCTTCTTATTCTCTTCATAAGGTTGAGAAGACAATCCTCTAGTAAAACCAGGAATATTTGATTTCCCAGCCTCTTGCATGTTTTTATCAATTTTTATAGCTGTGGTCTGTGTTGCTTTTAAAATTTGAGAATCCTTATGCCTTAAGGCATACCTCATTTCCCCCTCAAAGGCCTCCATATAATATATCAAGACTGCAGCATCTGAGGGTTTTATATCAGCATGAAGACTCTTCACCAAACTATTAAACTTAGTGTTGAATTCTTCCACAGTTTCATTTTCTTTCTTACGACTAGTATTGAGGGCGACTAGCTGAAATCTATGTTCCTTCTAATCACCCCATCTCTTCCTAAATTCATCCAATATTGAATCAAGGGTGCTAAACTTTGTTGGATCAAAATCAGTAAACCATTCAGCAACATCACCTTCTAGTGAATACACAAATAGGGTCATCTTTACATCTTTTTCATTATGACCTCTACAATATCTTTCCACACACATCTGGAAATTCAAGATGTGGGACTTGAAATTCAAGATGTGGGACTTAGCACTAATGGCATTGTTTCCCTGAAAGGTGGGTAACTTGTCTATGGCCTTCTCAGGGACTTGGTGTGGGGCACCTTGGATTGCTGCAAATTTCAAAGGCCTCAAAAACACACTCATGGTTGCGTTAGGAGTATTAGTGGGATTATTAACAGTTTGTTGATTATTAGTTTGGAACAAGAATTGGATATCAGTGAGTGCTTCTTCTCCAAGACTTTCAAGTAGCCTCCTAGGAACAAGGCGATGTAACCTCCTCCTATAAACCTTTTCGGGTTCAAGAAAAGAGTAAATCAATCCTTGTGCAACGCTCCTAGTAATATAACTGACAGATTTGTTCAACGGAGTCGCCACCTGGAAATGAATCACACGAAATCAACCAATGCAAGTTCAAAGAATTTTAGGGACTAAAGTGTTTATTGTTTAGTTCTAAAAGAATAAGTTAAGTCGTTTTGACCAAGGATAAATGACTTATCCCCGGCAACGGCGCCAAAAATGTTGACATCCTTATACACACTTGCAAACGTGAGCTAAGTCCTGCTCACTTAGTGTGTCCTCAGAGGCACAATGCCTAGGTTCAAAGTCCACGCTGTCACTTTGACTTGAACCTCTTCCGTCTAGGCTAACTCTTAGGGAAACCAAGGGGGGTAGACCTTAGTTACTAGATGAGATTTAGAGTTTAATGTTCCAGGAGTTGGTTTTAATCCGTTAAAAGATCAAGGGGAATCTAGCCTATGATGTTAAGCAGCAATGCAAGATGCAACAATTAAGTATGACAGTCAAAACCTTTTCCTAGGACAACTAAGACTAGTGCCTAAGATTGGGCAGGGGGTCAACTAAGTTAAGGAGAGATTCGTTACAAGATAGTTACAAGTTTACAAATGTTACGACAAGAAAGATACAACTAGATACAAAGATACAGAAAGAATATCTAAGATACAACAAGATAGATAAACTAGATACAATAGATACAAGGTGTACAAATACTAACAATTTGCTTGAATGTGTAGGAAATGAAGATACTCAAGATAAGATAATCATGAACACATCAAGCCAAGCATGCTCAGAATAGATCTTACTCTATTGGACTGCTTATCAATGACATAAAGACGCAAATCACTCAAGACCCAATCAAGAGAGTGCCTCCAGGTGGATGCGCAACTTCTTCAAGGATCACACCATGAATTACAGGAACAACAATAAAGATGAAAAGCTTGAAAAGTAAAGTGCTCCAGATAAAAGATGTAACCACTTAGATAATTATCCCACAACACATAAAATGACTTGCATGTAAAATAAAGATAATGAGATCAGTGTGCTTACAAGTGTAAAATTAAATTGTCAGTGTTGTAGACCAAGGATTAAATTAAGTGATTAAGTGAGATTAGTTTTAATCCTATCTAAGTGTCAACCCAATACTTTCCTCCCCCAATTACCAAGTGACTGTTGGGTGCTCAAGAAGTTAGGCAACGAGGCCCACCCTAGCTCCACAAGTCAGTCCTAAGATCATAGTACTCCCAGAAAGGACGTCGCACATCGTGAGACCGTCCCCGGCCTAGCACCTTCCATTGCCTTCCTCCGACCCCGTTTTAAATAGCGAAGATGGTTGGTAATGGTGTCCTATTAAATCTAATAAATTAATTATTAAACCTATGAGCTAAGTGTTGAAGTGTGTTTGAGTGCTTATAGTTGGCTCAAGAAATGTCGAAACTGAAAATGAAAGCTTGTGAAGGCTGAAGCCCTTAAACAATGAGATTGCAAGTTAATTTTAATTTCCGGAAAAGGGCCTAGGGGACCCAAAACCGAAATGAGAGCTAAGTTCTTAAAGTGTGAAATTATCGCATGTAAAGTATAAGAACTGAAAGTAACTTGCGAAATTGAAAAGCGATTAATTTTAAAGCTCTAAGAAACCCAAGTGTTTGCATGCATGTATGTAAGATAAAGATTTAAGAAATAAGTGACTTGCATGCAACTGAAAATAGAGATTTAATCTAAGCCTCCACGGGCTCTAAGCTAGCATTCAAATGTGAGATCTACTCTAGATTATTTTAGCTTTAAGCATGCATGCAAGAAATCACAACTGAACTAGTTAAACTAAGCAAGGAAAACATAAAATAAACTAAGCTAATGACTTGGAAAGTAAAAACTGAAATGAAAGAATGCAAGCCACTTGGGTACACTCCTTTGGGCTTGCTTACAGTGATTTAGATAGAAGAGAAAGAAGAGAAATTGTTACCACTTAAAGGAGGTACTTGAGGGTGTGTTGTGCTTGAAATTGGGCAGCATGCACCCTTAACCTGGCGAGAACCTGCAAAAATCAACAAGCTATTGCTTGTTGATTTGTGCTGCAACACACTCAAACAAAGTTATGAAAATTTATGTTTTTCAACAGAAACTTTCCACATGTAAAAACCAGAAATGTATTTGAACTTATTGACCTATCTAAGCAAGTTAGCACCAAAAATCTGAATATGAAAAGTAGAGAAAGATAGATAGAAGAGCTTATGAAGTTTTAGTCGATGATGAGGGGGATTCTTCATCGAATCTATCCCAACAACTTCCTTCGAAATGACCTGCAAACTCCAAATAAACTATGAAATAAAAGTAGACAATGGATTGCATGCATTAATAATACAACAAAGTTAGTATTAAAATGAATACAATGCATGTAGTCTTCACAATCATAAATTTACTAATCCTAGCCAAGCAAACAAAGTTTTACTTAAGCTATCTACCCAATAACACAATAATACTTAAAGCAATGAGCAATATGGCGACGCTTGACTAGAGCACATATGATGGCCACCAAGGTGAAACAAGGCAAAGGCATAATTTCCAAGCATCATAGTGCATTATCTAGCTTCAACCCATGATCCTCACCTAAATGCTAATGCATTAAATGTAACGCTTTTGTATGAAACAATGGGTAATGTACCTCATGTGTGTTGGACCACCATCATTAGGAATGGACACTAATCAAGTGAACGAGTTGAGCAATGATGACTCATGAGGGGGGAGGCACCTAAGGGACTGATGTATGTGGAGAATGTTGATCATCATCTCTAGGATCATTGTCTACAATGTGGACCATGAAGCTGAGAATCTATCCTCCTAGTTATTCCCTCGTGGAGGGGTAACAAACCCCGCTTATGAAATCCATAGCAATTCACATCTAATGAGGTTGATCTAGAGTAGAAATTTACAGGCCTCTATCAAAGCTATTGTTGCCCCTAAGAAATCATCCTCTAACCACCTCAACACACCTCAAGAGAAATGGGTCCAGAAAGCAAGTACACCCTCTAAGAATGGTCCATGTGTCACATGATGATGATGTGGCATTCTCGTCACCATCCAACACACTGTCACAAATCCCAATGTAGATATACATGTCTATATGCATGTACACAGATTCCAAGGCAACATCATGGATCCCAATGTAGGTATATGAATTCCAAGACATAATGCACGAATCCCAATGTGGGGCACCAACCTATAATGATGAGTCAAGCTTCAAAACAAGTCATTAGGCAACAAGCATTAAGTGATTTCCTCTAACAACATCTTAACTTAGATTAATTTTATAAATTCCCTAAGTTTACCATGGTGGGACAAACTTACCCTTGTTACATATGTCAATTCCTAGGAGAAAAGGTATTTCATAGGTAACCTTGGTTAGAGATAAGTAAAAATCATGAATATCTTATGGAAGGGAAGGGAAACTTTATGTTTTGACCTTCAAAGTCATATGTAATGATGTATATATACATGTCTATATGCATGTACACAGATTCCAAGGCAATATCATGGATCCCAATGTAGGTATGTGAATTCCAAGACATAATGCACGAATCCCAATGTGGGGCACCAACCTATAATGATGAGTCAAGCTTCAAAACAATTAATTAGGCAATGCACATTAAGCAATCTCTTCTAACAACAATTTAACATAGATTAATTTTATAAGGTACTAAACACCATGTTGGGGCAACTTTACCCTTATTACATATGTCAATTCCTAGGAGAAAAGGTATTTCATAGGTAACCTTGGTTAGAGATAGGTAAAATGATGAATTATTGATGGAAGGGGAAGGGGAATTTCATGATTAGACCCTCAAAGTCATATGTAATCATGTATATATACATGTCTATATGCATGTACCTGATTCCAAGGAAGCATCATGGATCCCAATGTGGGTATGAATTCCAGACATAATGCCGCGAGATCCCAATGTGGGGCACCCACCTACAATGATGAGTCAAGCTTCAAAACAATTAATTAGGCAATGCACATTAAGCAATCTCTTCTAACAACAACTTAACATAGATTAATTTTATAAATTACTAGGAGTTTACCATGGTGGGGCAACTTTTACCCTTATTACATGTATCAATTCCTAGGAGAAAAGGTATTTCCTAGGTAACCTTGGTTAGGGATAGGTAAAATGATGAATTATTGATGGAAGGGGAAGGGGAATTTCATGATTAGACCCTCAAAGTCATATGTAATGATGTATACAGTGTTTTACAGTTTTACTAGTCCAACTAGCTTCTAGAGCTCGGAATCTTCATTATTTGTACATGCAAACCTTTGAGAGGGAGCTTAGCATCGAGTTACCATCCTCGGCATATTTATTACTCCTTTTGCATTTTTTTTCTTTAATTTTCTTAGTCATTTTCTTTGGAATGCATATTTAGCATAGGACTTTGGGGTTGGGCCTTTTTAATGAAAAGGAATTATGGGTCCTAGCTTCATATTTTTTCATTTTTTACATTTATGCTCTTCACCTCTAGCAATTTTGGCTTTATTTTGACTTTGGCTTACATTGTTCTTCAATTTGTTCATTAAGACCTTGTTGGATGACATATGATAAGTCAAACATGAGTGGCGATGATATTTTTTTATGAATGGGATGGAAATGAAAGGAAAGGATGGGGAAAGTGTTAGATGTAGTTCTGATATGAACTATGATGTTATTCAACCAAATCACTAGTAGTACGACTTGACCTAATTCATGAAAACATTTATCTAAGGATAATTACATCCCCTCATGGTATAAAGAGACAAAATAATAAAATTATTAGCGTTAAGAAGTGTTATTAGATCAAACCAATGTTTATTACGTCAATGACAAGGTTAGAAACCATCAAACCACTTCTAAGCAAGAAACCATCATATGAAATCATAGCACATCAACTAAAGTAAAGATGAAATGTTAAGTACCATCTGCAAGTGCACATATCAAATGAGAGGTGTAAAACATAGGAGTTTATATACCATGGTAGAGTCATATGAAGGAATCTCATGGATGATGTAAAAGTACGGATCATCATGTATATGATGGAAGAACTAGAAGATCAAGTGTGAATTAACAGATATGAGCAAGAGAGCTCATCCAAGCAACATCATAGCACTCGAGTGCGGGTGGTTTAGATAGTTTCCCTTGAGGGGGCAACAATACCTAGTTTTTTTAAACCTTTACATAATTTCATAGATTTAAAATTAGATAAATCTATGCTAATTTATAATTATTTAAATATAATAAAATAAGATGCCCAATCTTTTAAAATTTTGTTTTATTATACGTACAAAGAATCTCACACGATATTTGGCTTTTCTTGATACACTTATATTCTCACTTCAAAAAGTAAAGGATTTTAAGTTCAAAAGGATTAGGGCTTGTCAAGTCAATATGAATTTGTTCTTTCACTATATTTGAAAAAGCCATGCTCTGTTTTCAATGTTATTGCTGTCAAAAGTCCGTATAGGACAAAAACATATGTTAAAGTTGTGTATTTGATAATATGATAAGAACTATTCTCTAATAAAAGAAAATAATTTATTTATTTTAAAGCACATGTGAAATGTTTCTAAACTCTCGGTAAGCATACCGTTCCATATCTTCATTTTAAAACGCAACTAATTTTACATTCAACATGATGAGCTTCTGCCACATTTTGCTTTTAATAAAATATAATATAATATTTACTACAACGATTTTTAAAAAAAGCAAAGAAGTTGCAGCATGATTGAAAAGAAATTCAAGTGTATTTTGTGAAGAAATCTGAGGTCCTAACAAGCTGCCAACTAAGTATGCGTCTTTGACCGTGAGATTGGCTCTAAGTTTCAATCTTCTTTGTTTAGGGCCCGACCATGAGTTTATTAACTACCTACATAGTTTTTGTAGGTTAAGTGTTCTTTGAATTGCCCTTGCAAGTGTTTTCATAAATGATGTTAGCACATGCAATAAATCTCAAAACAAGTCACACTTCCTCTAGATCTTAACAACACAAGTAAGTTGATCTACACTCTAAGCATGCATGAAATGAACACATGTATTTTAGTCCAACATATTACTGGATAACCCCCTCCCACAAAGGAGGAATAACGGAGTTTGGAATGGAAGTATATATAAGTGGTGTCTAAAGCATGAGATACAACAAATAATACAATACAAAAGAACGATATAAAAGTGACCCCCACTCAAGCTGCTATAAAGGTCCAAGAAGATGAATGCTCCCAAGCATGGTGTGCACTTCTCCTTTGTTGCTCAATCCCAATGAAGTGAAGTGCCCTTGACCTTGGATGCTGAAGAGAATCCCTTCAACAAAATGTGCTCTTGTGTGCTACCTCTCCTTGAAACAAGCGGTCTGACTTCCTCCAAGTACATGGCTCCTCCCACGCTAGGTGTGCCCCTCACTCCTATGGTGCCCTCACTCCCAAGCAAAAGTGTGATCTTACTAAATAATAGAGTCTCTAGTGTCCTGGCTCCTCCATGAATAGAAGCACCCACTAACGCCCATCTTGTCTACTCAACACTCACATGCTCATGCTCCCTCCTCATGCTCTCCAAGTGTGAACATAAAGAGTGAATGAGCCTCCTTGAGCACTCTTAAGCCCTCTTTGGGCAAAACATAAGAAACCTAAATAGGGGATGGCTAGGATCATCCCAGCCATCCCTAATCATGGTTGAGATCATCCCACAATAATCTCAGCTCAAACACACTTTGGGTTAAGTTCCCTTAGTTTACTTATGTCCCTCAATTCACCCACAAAGTGAATTAATAAATTAAACTTTAGGCTAAAATGACCAAATTTCATTTTTGACTTAAATCCCCTAAGTCAAAGTGAAATTAGACATAAAAGTACAAGGTACAAGGGTACAAACATCTCCCTCTTGTGGTTAGAGGCTCCAAACCTCAAGGGAACCACTTCCCAAGGTAAACAAAACTCAACACTCCCTCTTCTTGAGGAAAGTGTTCCTCACGATCAATCTCGTCCCATTTGTGGACTTCCTTGCCTCTTAGCCAGAGGCCTAGAGTGATATGGTTGTACCCTTGTCTCACGATCTGCTTTCGACACAATCTGATAGCGATATGCTCAACCTGCCTAGACACTAATCTGTCGACACCTTACGATCTCTAGATGGAGTCCATCTCCACCTACCTGAGATCACCTAGATCTTGGCATCCTGGAGCTCTCCCTCGGCATCTCACCAAAGTTCTCTAGGTCTTGGCATCTCACCCAGATCCTTTCCTTGATCTCTCTGGTCCTATATATGGCATGCAATATGAGTCACATCTCCTAGTATTTCACCAGGAGTCACTAGGTCTTGGCATCTCACCAAGATCATCAACCTTGGTCTCACCAAGGATTTCTACCTCCCGGAAAATCTCCAGCAGTCACTACTCTTGGCATCTCACCAAGAGTCTCATGACATCTCACCAAGAGTCTCTCCCTCTTGAAATCTCATCAAGAGTATTTGGATCTCGGCATCTCACCAAAATCCTCAACCTTGGTCTCTCACCATTGACTTCCCACTGAAGTGGATCACGAGAGTTGATATGCCAATCTCAAAACGGCGAGGGGAAATTTTGAAGCCTATGTGGTGCCCTCTTGCTCCTCCTCATCAATCTTTGATGCTTTGAAGCCCCTGCACCAACCCTCTATCTCGACAGCTTCTGGCCCAGTTATCCGGGGAGTGAACTCAGTCTGCATGAAGATGGTGTCCTCAGCGAGTGATCTCCATCACGGAGTCAATGGAGTCCTCCTCGCTCTCTCTCCCCACTGATGCTAAATGGTGTATCGGTAACAAATAAGCGTGAATGCACACTCCCTTGTAAGCGTGCCATCCGAACTCCTCCTCCTAAGGCATCCTTTGCCATACCATCCTCTTGCCTCTTCTTCTTCCTCTTGGGACATCGTCCAACATAGTGCCCCATCTCACCACAAACAAAGCATCTCACTTTGCTTATGTCCTTCTTATTCCCACTACCACTCTCTGGTGGCTGGGTCCCTCAGCAGGACCACATCTCACTACCTCGATATTATTCTTTCCCTTTAACCAAAGAGCAAGATCACCTCATCCCAGGCATTATGTTGTTGTCTTTAAGACCCCTAGAGTTGCACCTCAACTCTCAATGCAAGTCGTCCCAAGTCTCTCCCAAGTAGGCATGACCTCTCGGGCAACGATGCCTCATTACAAATGAACCCCAAAGTTTGGAAAAGTTGTTCAAAGTTGTCCTCAATAAAAAATTTGGATTCACAATCTCTCACGATGTTGCTAACTCATCTCTAATCGCTGAGTGAATCGCTTAAGTATGATGTATTTGTCTCAAAATCCAGGCATCTGAATGCTCATGAGCTATCTACAACAAAACCATCTTTCCGATTAAGTTTGGGACTACGGTAAATCTTGCCGCAAAGGGATGCCCCATCTCAAATGCATAGTCTTTACAGTCAGATAGAGAATGATGTGGTTCCTCACCACATCACAAATAATCCTCTTAGCCTTGATGTTATCCTTCCCGAAATATGCATCCAACAATGGTGATGGGGCAGGTGCAGGAGGAAACACCACGGGATCTTGAACTATATCCCCTTAGTTCAAGGATGGGAGCTTGAACTTTATTCCATAGTTGAAGGTCCTCCAAGACAAAAGTGATCTTGGTCTTCCAAGTGGACCAGTTATATCGTCTAGCCTATCCTCTCTCCACATCTGGGATATCGACATGGTTGTCTATTAAAAACTCAACACTGAAGCTCACACTGATGCAAAAACTGCAAAAGAACTCTGCCTCACCACTTGACACACAAGTGGAAGTAAGGCTATCCAAACGTGTCCACAAAACAATCCTTCAACTGTCCAACAAATCTGTTCACAAGCTGTCCACTAACTCACGCCAACAAGCTGTCCCAAAATCTGCCCTAGATGCTCTAGAAATCAGGTAAAACTTTGCCAGCTGGGCTCACGATACCATGAAGAAATCGAGGAGTCCTATGAGGCTGCCAACTAAGGTCGATTGGCTCTAAGTTTCAATCTTCAAAACTGTCCTTTGTTGTTTTGGGACAGCAAGGCTGGTTTAATAACTACGCCCATAATTTTTTGTAGGTTTAGTGTTCTTTGAGCTGCCCTTACCAAATTTTCAAACCAGTGGATAGCATGCAATAAATCTGAAAACAATTAACACTTTCTCTAGATCTTAACAACACAAGTAGCTGATCTACACTCCTAAGCATACATGAAAATGAACACACATGTATTTTTGGTCAACAAGACCACGAGGAAAACTAGTTTGGAATGGAGTATATATAAGTGGTGTCTAAAACATGAGATACAAAGGAATATGAAGCAGAATGAAGACTTGATACAAAGGCAGGCCCTCTCAAGCTGCTATACAAGTCCAAGAAGGTGAATGTGACCAAGCATGGTGCGCCCTTCTCCTTTGTTGCTAAATCCCACTGAAGTGAAGCGCCCTTGACACTGGATGCTCTGAAGAAGAATCCTTGCACACAAATGTGCTCTTGTGTGCTACCTACTTGAAATAAGCAGATCAGGCTCCTCCATCTATGGCTCCTCCACCTTCGTCGTGCCCTCCTCCTGGATGCGCCTCCTCCAAGCAAATTAATGATCACCACCACTAAATAATGGTTCTCCTGTTGTCATGGCTTCTCCATGAATAGAAGCGCACTTGTTGCCCTCTTCTAAATTCCAATGCCTCCAACCTCATGCTCATGCTCTTCCTCAAGCTCTCCAAGTGAACAAATGAATGAATTAGGCCTCATGGAGCCTCTTGTGCCCTCTTTGAGCAAATCATAATGAAACCTAAATGGGGATGGCTAGATGGGTCTAGCCATCCACAATCAATGGTTGAGATCATCCCACAATAATCTCAACTCAAAACCCACTTTGGGTTAATTCCCTGGTTACTTTGTGTCCCTCAATTCACCACAAAGTGAATTAATAGTCACTTTAATTTCCGTGGTAAAATTTTGCTGACAAATCCTCCTCACGTCAAAGTGAAATTAGACATAAAATCTGATACAAGGTACCAACATCTCCCTCTTGTGGTTAGAGGCTCCCAAACCACAAGGGACCACCTCCCAAGGTACACCAAAACTTTGAACATGTGTATAGCCAAGTCCAACAAGAAGATCCCATCTGTATATAGAGTCAGCCACTTATCTATTCCTTTTATAGTTATAATTATTCATCCCTTTAGATTTGAAGATTTCTTTCTGTCATCAACTCTCCACGTTACAAAATTCTTGAAATAACTTCAATTCATATCTCCTTCCCTATACAAGATTCATGCAGCGGATACTAAACAGCTGGCAGAAGCAAGGACAACATGTGGTGAAGTTAAAGGTAACCGACCAGTGTAAGTATGGGGGTCGTAGTGAAGGAATGCTAAACAAGCCAATTTAACAAAATCTACAGCTAAGCAAGTTCACCAGCCCTATCATAACCATCTAAAGAAGTAAGCAGACGCACAAACATCACATTTGGGAAACTAGAAAATTCTTGTGTTGTGAAAGTGACTGTAAGGAAATAGATGGCCACACAAGTGTTCCTTAATAAGTTTATTTTATGCTAATATAGGCAAGTCTGAGAGCAGCAGTAGTCTAAATGCAAACAGGTGATGGCAATCCAAAATTACAATTTCAGTAAAACATGTCAAAATCGTAGAACATTTAGCCTTCTTGTCTGGAATGGAATGGAAAACTCATGAAGGCCGCACTGCTTGGAATTAGTTTAGTGGTATGCACAACTGACTCTTTTGTATGTGGGTCTCCATGAGTTGAGTGCTTAATTCAAGCAACATATAATTAAGGAAGAGGTGATTTGCCAATTTTGGGGCAGGGGAGTCATTCCTTGCAAACAGGGTGTAATCCCAACTGCAAACAGTACACATGCATGAACTTTATGTGCTCAGGTGGCCAAGACTAGCATATTGGATGGACGCCTTCCTTTTTATCATTTTCTTTTTCATTGGAGGATTCCCTATACCTGCAATCCATCTACCAAGGTTCCACTTTTCGAATTATTGGCAATTTCAATTGTACTAGAATCCTGAGAAAATTATGCTTCTTAATCATATACTTTAGGGGATTCTACATCATTGATTATTCAAACTTTTTAGGGGATTCTACATCATTGATTATTCAAACTTATAATGTTGAAATCATTCACCTCGATGGACAAGCTTGATGTAGCCTACAAATACCGAAAATCGTATTCCGACTGTGCTTGTATTTCAAGTTAAAGAAACTCAAGACCACCCATATCTGGAGAGTCTACACACATCACTATTTCAGCATTGTTGGACTAAGAATGCTGGGAAAACGTAATGGCAGAGAGAAACGTTTCAAAGTTTTGCAGCCTTATAAGTATAGAAAGTCCGCATTGATGATTCTAAGTCCCATTGAAAAGAAAAAAACAAAAGCAAATCTCCCTCCAGACACGTTTCTGAAACAGGCCGTAAGGTGCAAGGAAACATTATTTTCTGCATTACTGATCGTTAATATTCAAAAGAATTAATTAATATCCACAACTCAGCCAAAAAACCTTACAATCTGCATTATCAGTCATACCCACTAAAGAAAACCAACTGTCTGAAGCCTTAGTTCCCGGCGTGTTGCTCATGTAGAAATCAATGTTGTCCATAATTGCAGTAAATGGGAGTTTAAACAACACTCCGCGCTTGACCTCGTGTCAGCCAAAGAGGGTTTTAAATGATGTGCTTATAATGAATGAAAAAAATTTAAGGCCAAACTTCATCATTACTAAAATTTTCAGAGTCTAAGATCATCCATGGTTTCGTATTTTGAACATCAAATTCACAAAAAAGAAATGGTAGATTCAACTTCGGTTTCTCCCATTGGCAAAGCCATAATGAAGATGCGTATATAACGGGCATGGTAATGGATATGCCATGTGACGAGAAACGTTTAGATCAGCTCAGGCTCAGACCAAATGATCTTTTGGAACTTCAAGATTCAATAATAGTGCGAGTTATTTGGCTTTGCTCCAAATGCTACGATTTCTATAATCTACAATTTCCTTTCCCTAATCTTTTCTGTGTGTCCCAAAAACTCTGGATTCCAACTCCACAAGTCATCCAAACACTTGCAAAGCTGGGCCAGACGCATCTGCCAAGTTGGTAACAGCATCTCCAATAATTCCATGCCTATCATTTGGAACTGTATATATAAAACCATCAGAAAACTCAACAACTCCAAAGGGTCCTCCACCTCATGCTGCCCACATGGTCGATAAAGATATTAAAATGTCCTCATCACATCGGAGATGGAAACTCTCAGCTTTTCCAATATCAAAACTCTTGGGTTTTCCTCGAACATATGACTCTGATATCATTTTGTAAAAAGATAAAACAGAGATCTGCTAACCAAATTACATTAAAAAATAAACCAGAGACAAAAATTAAATGGAACATGCATTACATTAGATAATGAACACAGAGATGAGGAGAATAACAGAGACAAATTCTATAACAGCAGAACTAATTCTCCCAGCAGCAGCTGCAAAGGATAAATCTGCTCCCCGAGACATCCATGCTATACACACTCCATGTCTCTATGTCAATTAGATTACAAGAAACTTTTCAACTTACTAATGAACATTTACATAAAACTATTAATTACAAACGTTCTTAAAATCTATAACAGAAATTTGTCAACTTACTCGTGACATTACATAAAACTATTCTTTAAAAAGGTTCCTAAAACATCTAACATCGTCTCATTTAAAGTAGATTTAATGACATTGCTAATTTTATAAGTGTTTTGGCTTTGGTCCATATGAGATTTCTATAATCTACAATTTTCATTCTGTAAGAAGACACCTCAACACACGTTGATTATTTGAAGATGGGAGTTTTTGTGGCGGTAACAGTGAGATATACTGTATTCCATAAATATTTCAGATCCCCAGGCTAGTGAAGTGCACCAAACACGGAGTGAAAAGGACCAGGAAAGGGAACCTACTTAAATAATGACTTCATTTATGGATCGTTGGGCACTGCTACTCGGAATCATGAAGCAGTCCAGGTCAGGCAAAAGAGTACAGTGCCTATAGAACATGTAACTGTTTCGAGTAGACATTTAGAGATCGAGAAACTATTGACGCATTCTATATGAAGGAAAAAGTAAGAAGACCCTGAGATCGGCCAGATGCAGAAATCCTACAGACTAAGGAACAGTTCCCATGGATAGTAAAATTGAGATAAGTTCTTCATCAAATTTTGGCTATTTCAGATTGCTCTCTTGCTGTTCTCTTTCATGCTATACTAAAAGTACCTCGGGAGGTTATTTCTAATTAATTTTATATCTACCTGTTTAAATTGGCCCTAAAACGTTTTAAGATTAACCCCTGGGTAAAAAAAGCATTCAAAATATCCCTATCCAGTAAGAATCCATGAGCTATGATCCGTGAAAACAAATACGAAATTACATTATAGAGATAGATAGAGGATATGAGAACCAACCCCATCGGAAGAAGGGCCGTTATCGGAGTCCATTCCAAGCCAGAGTCTTTTAAATAGTTGTGGGCTGCGGTATACCAATCCGGGAGTGGGATGCATAGCCACTCCAGGCACCTCAAAAGGCATAGTGCCCATGTAGAATAGCATGCCAGAGATGTATATAAGCGGAGCAAAAAGGAAGACTCCGTGGCGTTTCAGCAGCAGAGAAAGCACCAGGCAGAGAAACTTGTGCATACATTTAGCAGGTGGCAATGGCAATGGCAATGTGGCTTCTGCTCCTGCGCCCTGCATACGGTTATTCTTGATACAGGTTTTGCTGCTGCTGCTCCGCCCATGTCTCGGTTTGGGCGATGGTCTTCTGGGGGAGGAGGGGGGTGAAGGGGAACTCCTAGGACTGCAACAGCTACTGCTGATACTACTACCGCTCGACACTCTGCTGTATGCACTACTTGTACGCATGCATTCCGCCTTCATTACCGGTTCCGCTTGATTGATTGATATCGATATTAACTCTTCTTCACGCCCATTCCGTCACACCTATCTTCCACTCACTCACTAGTGGACTGTTAATGCATTCATTCGCTCCACATGCTATGCTATGCTTTTCCAAAACCCGAAAAGACTCTCAACATAATACAATATAATACAAAACAAGTACGAACTAGAGGGAGGGTCAGTCAGTTCGTCAGACAATTCATGGGATAATTTAGATAAAGAACATTAATTTGTTTTTGGGAAAGTGGACATCTTATCTTTGGTCACGAGGTTTTGTCTGCGAAATCTTTCTCTCGCTCGACGGAGAGAGGCGGAGGAGGAGAAGTGTCTCTCGTCGGCAGCATCAGCAGCAAATGTCGTGAAAATGAGTGTAGACGCCTTTAATTCCCCCGCCAAAAGCTGTGTTATTCTGTACGTCCTCTAGAAAAGAAGGGTGACAACTTTTGTGTTTCTTTTCAATTTGTTTTCCGTTGGGAGTGTGATTAACGGCAAAGCAGAGGAGCCCGTGATAGAGCAAGTGGCACCCACTGCGCACTCTGAAATGAAAAAGTGAAGAATCTATGTAGTGGAGTCGACGTGGCATTGGCTTCGATTCAAGGCATTGAAGCGGCGCTTTTACTCTCTTTCATGGTTTTGCTTTTCTTTCGACAACGGCTGCCACTATGCAAAAGGAGACCTTTCGTTCTCTCTCTTAACTGCCAAAGTAGACCGTTCATTCTCTCTCTTCACTGCCACTATGCAAAAGTAGAGGTAGACGCAGAGCTACCATTCATTCACATTTATATATACAAACCAAACCAGAATCTTTCTGTAAACTATCCTCTCCCACGTATTTATTTGTGAGTTTTCACTGTTTGTGGACAATGGCCTGTGTTGCATAAATATTTGTTTGTGGACAATGGCCTGTGTTGCATAATGGACTCCATCATTGGTAGTTAAAATGATCATTAAAATATGTACGGAGTGAGGTAAAAGAACAAAAGTCAAATCCATGTAGGCCCTCTTGTTTGACAAGACGCAAATGCCTCAAGCCTAGCGAACATAATTTCTTTTATTATTAAACAGATGCCATGCTTTCAAGCAACTATGTTCGTCCGTCTACTGTTTATAAAAATAAAATAAAATAAAAGGATTGTACTCTTTGAATCATGGAAGGAATGCTTTTATACTCTTTGAATCATGGAAGGAATGCTGACCATGATATAAGGTGGATATGTTACATGGGGAAAGTAGATAAGATGGAAGGGACTGTTAACACGAATATAATTTTACTAGTGTTTAACAATGAAATTAATTGGATATTAGTCTTCTTTTATCTTTTGCAAATGATTAAGGTTTTTATGTTCAATGGATGTAGCCTCCTTTTTAGGGATTTATGCAAGCTTCCGTGTAACAATATAAATGATGGTTCATTGCTATGGCAATATTTCACCATTTTATCGAATTGCTTTCACATTGTGCATTTTACAAATGACATTGTGATTACCCGGCAAGAGAAAATGTGAGACATACTCATGTTTTATTCTTCAATTCACACAAATGTTTCTTTATTATGTTATATAAAAATTGAATAATGTTGCTAACAAAATTGTATCATAAATAAATAAATAATGCAATAAGCTATCAACTATCATGTTATGCCTTCCAAAACTAGTGGCTGAGATTCAAGTTGTGTTTAAGGAGGCATATTTTACCCTAGAGATACCAAACATTGCATTGATTATGACAAGGGATCTACTAACTTTCATTGAGAACAAGTCTAATGATGTCTTTTACTGGTTCATGCACCATTCCTTACGCTCAACGAAGTGATGGTTTTGTTAAACCTTTGAGGAGTTGGAGAACAAATCGATCAACCCACGGGGAAGGAAAGATTAATTGCATTCTTGTTGATAGAATGCCCCCACTTTTATCCAATTGGGTCACTCATATCGTTGTCATTGGTTGAATACAAAGTAGTGTAGAAACAACATTGGGACAAACAACCCATGATGAAGCCACATCCATGGAAACAAAGGAAAATGGACATGCACATCAACAAAAAGAAACCTAGACAAAAACCATCAAAAAGCAAACCAAGAGATATAGGGTTTTCCAAAACACATAATTATTTTTGAATTAAAATTCTAGCTGACCATACTTAAAAAAAAAAAAAAAAAGATGGTTGGCTATGCTTTTAATTAGCTTGCACTTACAATAATAAGTAGACATTTTCCCAATGAGAAATCAATGTTTAGAACTCTTCTTTGATCCCAACTTGCTACATACATTGGATTCGAGATACTTACAATTACTAAAACAAAAAGGAAACTAACACAAATATTAAAAGAAATTACTCAATCTATGTTTTTTGTTTGATATCATTCATTGCACTAACCAAATCTTCAAACGATTGAGTTTTAATGTGTACTAATTCGTAGATTTGACTATCACAAAGCATGTTTTTCTATATGGGGTCGCTAAAAGCAGTTCCAAATCCCTAGAAGAATCAAAATCACTCAATGAATATATTCTCCCACTATCCCTACCCTTTCTAAAGCTCTAGAAATGCATTAGAAATGGGCTTCAACTCACATACCTACTTCATTGTTGTTGGTTGTCATTTGCTAGACATTAGCTAGCCCTCAAAATGCTATGGATGGCTTATGCATGGGAGGTTGTATTTCTCAGCTTCTCTTTAATTGGAGTTTGAATATCCTCAAGTTCAACTTGGGATCATCGACATCAAACTTTTTTTTATTCTTTCCCTAACTTGAACAAGTTAGCCTCTAAGTTCCCTTTCAATTTTTAATAATTGGGATTGGAGGCAAGTTTTATCGTGTTCCTATTCATCCACGTGGTTATGCACACAATACCTTGGCATTCAATACTACCTAACGACCATAGATTTATTTATTTCTTTCTTTAGACAAAAAGAGAAACAAACTAATTGCTTGTAGGTATTAAAGACTCTTTGTACATTTCTTGATGCACATTAATACCATAATTATGTAGGTGCGTGCTTCCAAAACTATACAATCTATGCCACTTAATATCCCATGCTTCAACAAGGGGTCTAATATCATATGAGTGTCTTAGGATGATGCATTTTGTCAAGGAATAGTATTTTCACATCCATGTTCCACCTCATATGCACGTGATTAGACTAGGGTTCCCTCGGTGGATGCAACTAGCAAAAATAACAGCGAGGGGTCCATTTTGATCAGCATGTGCCAAGGCATGATTTTCTCTTTCATTGATCCAAAATTGATCTTTTAAAGACTATGGTTAAGTTTATGCATGAGTTGATTTACCATTTAGGAATTAAGAGAAGAAGCTTAATGAAAGAAGTTGCAGCCATATAAGAAGTAAAAACAACAAACCATAACACCAAGATTGATAACGGAGTTTGGCACAAGTTTGCCTACGTCTTCGGGCCTTTGTCTCAATGGGGAAGGCTTTTTATTAATCTTCAATGATTTAAGAATATAAAAGAAAAGCTTACATAACAACTCCTGAAACCACCTTTCAGATCTGCAACTTCTAGACAGAAACAGACATCACCATTGGCTGGAAAAGGAAATTATGAGACTTTTGAGTATAAAGTCGACTATGCTTGGATCGACATCTCGGGCTCTAGAGGCACTTTTCTATTCGGCTACTCGGGTGCACAAACAAAAGCCATATTCGAACTCCCCTCGAAATTCTACAACTTTTGAGTATAAAGTCAACCTGCTTTTAAACAGTCCCTCGGGGCCTCGCCTCGGCACAAATCCCAATGTTGCACCCCGTTAGATCTGTACAGTTCGTACAATCTCGATTTGTGTGCCAAAAAATCTATTTTTTCTCGATTTTTGTTCCCGACTAAATAAGCTAGACTCCGCCAAATTTAGCGACAATTGCCTAACTTAGTGCCAGTTAGCCAGATTTAGCGAGATTCTGCCATATTTTGAGGATCTCCACCATATTTGTTGGTAACCGCCATATTTGGTGGAACCGCCAGATTTGGCCTTCCAGAAGGTGCCACATGGCACCTCCTCATTGGGCCACGTGTCACCTCGCCATTAGCCCGAGCCACATCACTGTCTGCCACATCATTTTGCACAGTAATCATACGGACTGCCACGTGTCATCCATACGACTGTGACATCATCGTATAGACTACCACGTGTCATCCGTACGAGCTGCCATATCATCGTGCGACCCTACCACATGTCATATTTACCGTCTGGCATGTCATCGTACAGATTGCCACGTGTCATCCATATAGTCCACATCATTGCCACGTTAGCACCTGAAAATGCCAAAAATACCTGCCACGTGTCATCTCCTAGTGCTGCCATGTCATCATGACATCATGATGATGTCATTTACCACATCATCGTCCATACAGTGACACGTGTTACCCTGCCATGTGAGCATATGTACTACCACATGTCACTTCCATACAGTGCCACGTCATCGTCCGTACTGTTAACATCATAAGTTGACTTTGACTTTTTTTTATCTAT